>JAQLOL010000003.1:26379971-26396782 GCA_029783665.1 Naso thynnoides
TTATGGCCTGGAGCCACAGTTTTCTTCTATTTTTGGCAAAAGGATGTGATCCCCTTGGGATACTGAACATTCTACAACCATCCTTTTTGCGATTCGTACAATTTACAGCACAGCAACTCCTGGTCATATCTCCGGCTCTACTAAAAGTGCAGTGAAGGTTGCTGCTTTTTGTCCCCTAGTTGCGCCCGCATCTCTGTAATGACGTCGCACAGAATACCAATCTATTTTTCAGGTAAGATGATGGTTTTCTTGTTTTGTTTTGGTTTTTTGTTTGTTTTTTGTTTTGGTAGGCCTACAGAAACATTAAACAAAAAGCAAAAAGCAGTGTTGGTTACCATGCAGGTGTCCTCCCTCCCCCAGTCTAGGAGATTTTAATATACAGCAATGCTGTATGAGGACTTGGAATTAGTGGTAGGAAAAAAATAATAATAATGAAAATTAGCATTTAAAAATAGCATTTGCTATTACATATATATTTGGACTATAAATGGATCAGATTTGATCGTATTGATTCAAGGCTAGAGAATGATATTAAAGCTTTAAAAACAAAGAAATAAACTGTGAATGTGTCATTTAAAGAAACTGCACTTTTTTGGGAATGTAGCCTGTTCATCCGAAATCTTGATGTAAGACAAGAGCATACACGCCTTCCCCCTCTCTGTGCGTTTGGCAGGTCACCCCCTCACCCAACGCACGCAGTTTTGCATGTTCAATGATAGGGAGGTGCCTTCACCACTCTCTAAAGCCCTCAAAAATACGTCTACATGTTGCAACTGTGCATATTCACCAAGCTATAGAGACATTGTTATTGTGGGCAAAAATACTGAAGAAGTTGTTGTCTGGGCGTAGGGACTCAGCGACGTGGTTATGCTCCGAAATGACGAAAATAATATTATTTCATAGCCTGGATTTTCAGAATGACCTCGTCGTTTCTGAGGCACTGTGTTACTACGCCCACACAGCTAATTCCTCAGTATTCTTGCCAAACAATGACATTGTCTCTGTGGCGTGGTGAATATACACAGTGACAACATGAAGATGAGACGTGTTGGAGATTTTGTGTGATGTGGTTTTGAGGGCTGTAGACAGCAGTAAACGCATCTCGTTATAACCTCCATTGAACATGCAAAACTGCTCAGGCAGATTGGGTATCTAGCGGCCTAGTGACCGTGCAGAGGGGCAGGGAAAGGCATCTATGTTCTTGTCTAGCATAGGGATTTTGGATGAATCAGTAACATTCCCAATAAAGTGCAGTTTTCCATTTAAACGCTTCAGTTTACGTCTTGTCTACAGATGTGTTGAACCCTATCCACTGTGGCTCTTGCTATGAATGCAAAAAGAAGAAGAAGATTGAGGGGGGATGCTTTTGAAAACAACAAATCAATTATGACAATTATTGACATGAGTACAGTTTTTGTTGGCTTTACTGGAGCTTAGAAGAGTAGGTCAACGTTCTAAGGAAATATGCTTTTTTTCTCTCTTATACCAAGAAGGTGATGATCAAATGTTTTATCTCTTTCATGTCTGAATGCTAAATATGAAGCCAGAGCTAGCAGACAGATTTTAGACTAGAAAAAGGAGCAGAAGCAGGTAGAAGCAGCTAGTAAAGCTTTTTATCTGAGAGTATAACATGTGCGAAATTGTTCCAACCAGCACCAGTGCTGATACATAAACATAGCTTTTTGAATCAGTACACAAAGAGATGTGTAAATAACAAGTTTTTCTGCAGAAATTTAGTTTTTGTAGAAGCATTACATTTTTACAAGGTTGGGCAACCAGTGAAGACCTTTACATCCATCTCAGCACTTGTTATGTTTAAGCATGCCCTGGTTTCTTACTATCTAAGACGGTCTGTGGTTGCTACCAATGAAACTGTCATTGTTTACAACTACTTATAACTACTGTGTGTAAGTATACTAATGTTTACAACGGACTGTAACTGTGATTCACGCAAACTCTACCGTATTTACTTCTGGCCATTCTGGCCACTCCGCGGCTGCATTGCTCTTTCCAGTGTCTTCTTAATTTTATACTCGTCTTAGTTCAGTTCTTCTTTTGTGTAAGTGTGTGTGGTTGTGTGTTTATGATCTGTTTGTATATGTTTTTGTCCAGTAAACAAGGTGATACATCTTAAGGGGTTTATCCGACTAAATAAATTTATTCAACAAGACACTGGGAATTTACAGCCGTCGACCAAGAAAGTTTTTGTACACAAATCAACAGGCCAAGCCTCATGATTAGTGAGCCTTCTTATTTGTGAATCCATCTTAACTGCTGTAGCAGACAAACAACTCACACACGCATTTTTGGAACTGTCGTTTTGGAAGACAGTTATAACAAACTCAGAAAAACTGATAAACAATCTATTGGGTATTTTAGTTCTTAATGTGGACTTTTCCTAAATAACAGTTGCCTTGTATCAGTGAGAAACTGGTTTCAGTTTATTTTGCTGATTGTGTGAGTTCATTCTCAATCTTCCTTGTCTTCAGTGGGTCATATGATAGCCATGATAATAAAGAAGAAAAAAAAAAGGTCATAATACCAATATTGACTCAAGCCTATCCACAAGCGTATCTCTTTGCTTTTGTCCCCCGGGAGACCTGAAAGCACGGGGAAGAAAGATGGAAAAGAGACGGCGAATGAGAAGATGGGAACGCCGGCTGCTCTCCTCAGGGGAAAGAGGACACTCAGTACCACAAACATGCAGGCAGATCAATTTGAAGCAGAGATGGGAAAACAGTTGAGAGGCATGTAGTCACCGTCAGAAATATCACACAGCATCCACTACATACAGTATGTACGTTCTTATGTTCACAAACAAATAAACCTTTGTCTACTGATCAACAAGCTCACCGAGACATAAACAAAACTGAGCTTTTCAAGTTAGAACATGAGAAGTTCTGTTTCTGCCAGTATAATGAGGGGAATGTGTCTTTGTGCGTGAGTTCATGGAGGTATGCATGTGCATCTACACTATATATACACAAGCAGGCAGGCATTTGATAAGGACACTCGCACATAACGCATTCCTTTTTGGTCTAAGAAAACATCAATCGTTGCTTTTTTCCAGCGCTGTCATTATTGAGAAAGAACAAGCAGATATAAAACATATGTTTGTTAGAGCCAATCCTTCAAATGTCTTCGAGGTATTTTAATAATGATGTTTCAGCTTAGCAGGAACTTCTTTCATGTGTGTTGTAAGTATGATGCAAATGCAGCTGCCACCCTGCATTTGTCCCGCTGCAAACAAAGGTTTCTTCGTCATGTTTCATCCTTCCTTTCATGTCTCTCGTGTACGAGTCAAATGCTGATTCTAGGTGTTAATAGGGCTGAGTCCCAAGGTAGAAACTAAATTGCCTTCTCTCACACATGGCTGATTATGGTGAGGACTTACATCACACCTTTGAGCAACATGCACAGCCCTTTGTGGAAATCTGAAAGCCAGCCAATGAGTGACACTTCACTGCATTTCATATCCTCTCCTATTCTGTTTATAAAGAACCTCCTCCACTGTGACCCTCGGCTGTTTTCCCTAAAGGACACGGTTTGGGCCGGGGAACAGTAGGCCGGGGTCTTGTGGTGGGCCCCGGCCCCCCATTTTCGGGGCTGCAGGGGATACTCTGGCCTCTCCGGTGCGTAGTGGGCTCCCACACAGTCACACACACAATCAAAACGGTTACAACTGATGTCATCACTGTTACAGTTATTTGCTGCCATCATAAATGTACGTATGGGTTTTTTGGGAGCATATAGCCTATATATTCTCATTGAAAATACTAATGTGATTGCTGTAGGTGTTGCTGTTGTTATTATTGCCATCTTTGTTGTTGTTGTTGTTGTTATTGTTTGTCTGTATTCTCTCTCTCTGTCCCTCTCAAACCTTGTACCGTCCGATTGCCGTGCCAGTAAAGTTCAATACTGAATGCAACAGGAGGAGTCGATCAGACTCCGCCTTTGCAGAGCAGATCTGTCCTGGTACCTAAAGGCACACAGACCCTTTGTACTGCATGCCTAAGCTGCTAAACAGGACAGGTTTAAAAGAAAAAAAAAAAGGTAAAGAATCTCAGCCTGTAACCTACAATAATAGATCTCTCAGTCCTCCATCCCTCCATTTCTCACACTATCTTGCCAGCGCCTGTCCTGTTCTGCAGCATTACTCTGCTCATGGCGTCAGTATTCCCATCATGTTCCACCTGTGACAGGTGACAGACAGTCCACAGCCTCTTCCTGCAGTTACCAATTTATCATGGACAATGCACAAGATGCAAAAAAATACCAAACCAAACACACTCAGGTCTGCATGGACACACACACGCACATTTGTGCTCATACACATATGAAATTACACAGCTGTCACTGTAAATGCACACCTGGGATTTGAACACAAAATATGCAGATGAAAATACACATACAGAAATAGAAAAGTGTCTTCACATGGGTGAGCCAATCTACTGTATTTTTCAATGCTGTCATTCAGATATTGAGTATACAGTAAGATGGATGTAATAACATAGAATAATCTCTAGCTGACATTTGCTCCTGCCGATATTTGTGTATGTGGACGGACAAATCACAACCTTTGAAGATTGCGTTATTTAGGCAGAGATGTGCTGTTTGTTTGGCTTCAGGCTAACAAGTTTGACTCTCTGGGTTGGTGTCAGAGCAGAGAGACCAATATCCAATGAGTTGATGAAAAAGCAGACTGTGACTGACCGAGGTTCGTGCACGTCTTCTGTTACCGTAAATACTTGGAAACCATGTTTGACAGACAGTAACAATGGCTTGCCCTTTTGAAGTTTGTCGTGGTGCCTCTTGCCATCGTTTTGCACCAGCTGCCTGTAAACCAGAGACCTCTGACTTTTCTGCCACCCGGACAGAATTCTTCAGGGATGAGAGAGCTGCCAGGTCAAGATGCTCAAGGAATAAAAGCTTCTATATGTGTGTGTGTGTGTGTGTGCTTTTTATGTACTTTCTTGTACTTTCAGAAGGAACAGTCCTGTGATACTTGTCTATTATTGTGCCCCTAGCTTACTCAGCTAAGAGGCAAAATCTATGAGTAGAGCATCATTTCTGGGCTAAAATTTTCCATCAGGGCGTTCCTTGGGCTTAGGACATTTAAGGCTGAGTCCAGAACCACATGGCTGGATGTGGGGCAGCAGACCACCCCACCCCCCCACCCCCAACCCCCGTAGAAAACAAACAAAAGCAAAAACAAAACAAAACAAAAAAAAGAGAAATGACTTCTATTTAGATGCTTTCTTGTGCATTCTGGCGCCTCATCTAGGTTAAAAGCACGTCTTAATTTTATGTCTGTCTCATCTTATGTCTTAATCAATGAAAACTCTGTAAGGCTTACCTCAAAAAACAGTTTTATTTTTCAAATTAATCATGAAATATGCTGTTAAAAACATTTGCTTAACAAACATTACAAAACATTCACAAACGAAACACATCACAAGTGTAGAAATAAGATTAGTAGAAAACAGTTAAATTGATATAAAGAACATTAACATTAGTTAATTGGAATAATACGTTTTACTTTCCCTCATAAACTCACACACACACACACACACACACGTCTGACGTCTGCTAAACAAATAACAATATGTAAAATTATGAGATTTCAGAAGCACTACACACATAACCATGGCCATCAAGTTTAATTACTAGACCTATAGTGTTTTTACAGGAAAAAGATGCTTTTAAAGGCCATTATAAGTTTTCTGTCTTTTCAGTGCAATTTTCTGTCTAATTTAATTAAATTAAATTGATTATTTTTCAAAGCTTGTTCCCCATGCTGCTCTTTCAACTCATCAACCATCAGCATACATTACATGTGATATTATTTTCCTTATTACAACACCAAAGCAATGCTTGTGTGTCTCTTTATGTTTGCCCTATTCAACTTTGGTGACTGGCCCTTAACCACATCCACTCACACTTACTTTTAGGTTGTTGTGAAATTTCACATAGGTTAGAATATGTTGCGAATTGGGCCTCAAAGTACCAAAAAGTAGATGTAGTATAAAGGAATTATGTCAGTGATATGTATATTATTGCTGTTAAAAATGTCACACAAACATTTAGGCTACGTACCTGGTTGACCTCCTTTATTTTCCTCATTAAAAATCTGTATGACTTCTTTCACATCAGTTGATCCAATTGACCATTTTGAAGATACATAACCCATGTCAAAGGATAGATGAATGTCAGCCAATAAAACACAGTTACTTCTCACAACTCCTCTCTGATTGGTCTTGCCTCTGTTGCATTCACTGAAGACAGGAAATTACAAAACTACCTTATTCTTTATTATCGTATGGCTTTGTTAGAGTATGGTTAAATTTTTGTCCCACCTCCACAGTAAGTCATAGAAAAGATGGAGACACCACTGTTTTGAATCAAACACTGTTTCCAGATAAATAAGATCTGAAACTACAAAATTCCATCATGCACAAAGGTTAGATAGGTCTGAGGTTAATGCCACAGAATGTATCTGTGATGGGTAATGATGAGACGTACAGCAGACTTAATTTACTGAACTGCTGGCTGTCTTACAAAGTTTGGTGCAGGAATTTGGTTTTATGGATGAGCTGGCCTTGTTTCTCAGGCTGCCCGGAGCTGCTGGAAGTGGACGGCCCAATTTAGGAATATAGACATGTTTGTCAAATTTGACATTAGGGACTTACTGTTCAGCAGGGCCCAGGTCATTAACTTGTCTGATGGCTTTTTAGTTTGCCCCTGAGCTTAGGTAATATGTCATAAGAGAGAAATTTTCACAGTGCATCTTATCACAATCAAGTTATTGTTTCCCAAAAAATGTGAATAATAAAAATCTGTTTTTCATCTGTTCAACTGTTGGTGGTGAATTTCTTCTTAGCATTTTAAGTCCCACAAAACAAAATATGACACAAATAAACAAATTTATTTATGTTTTGGGAAAGTATATCAGTTAATAGGACAAGAACTTAACAATTACAAAGTCTAATTTTGCAACCCCCTTGTCTGATCTCCTCAAACCTTATAATCCTCTGTGTTTTATTTATCCTTTCTGTGTCAGTTGTGGTTTAGCTTTGCCCTCAGTCTTTCCTCGTTCCATGTCTCCGAGCCACATGCTCAGGTCTGTTTGGTGGCACCTGGAATTTGCTTGATGTTCTATATTTATGTATTCTTTATCCATCTATAATTTGTCATTGTTTGCCTTAATGCAAACTAGTGAGTTGTAATGTTAAAGCTGGAGTTAGCGACGTCTGAAAGTCAAGCTAGCTGTAGCATGAGACAACTCTGCTGCACCCTCCCCTCCCTGTTTTTGCTCTGTCTCGCGTTTTTATTTTGTGTGCTGTCGCTCTCTCTCTCACAAGGCCAGTTTACACCAAAGATTCATGACAAGACGAGACGGTTGCAGGGAAAGTTGCAGCAGTGCAAACTGGTCCATCTCAGCTCAACTAAAGCCGGCTGACTCAGCTTGTCACGTTGTCAGAGGCCAGCTTTAGAACATAAGACACATCAGCGGCCAATCATCTCATAGTGACATCACCTTTCACAACAAAATGCAGTGTAGAACAACCAATAGGAACACAAACTCTCTAAAATGAGACGTACAGAAGTCTAGTGTTCTTTCAGACCAACTGAATTACAGTATGCTAAAAGATTATTATGGGATTTATGCCTGATGACGCTGAAAATAAAGCCCTCAACTTTAAGCCATGCAAATATAATTACATGATATGATTATGGCAAAGAAAGTATGGTTAAGATATCGGGCCCAATTTTGTCATCGTAAATGTGAGCTACTTTCCAAATATTTGAGATTTTCTTTGGACAGCCTGTCATGAATGCTGTTTCCTGCCTTTCCTGAAAGGGTTTCTTTCTTTTTGTAAATGATTTTTATCAGCTTCTCCTTCTTCTTGACCTTTTTCCTTCCCTGCTGTCAGATGGAAAAGTGAAAACACTCTGAGTAACAACATTCTGACCAGAGAATGATTTTACAGTCAATTTACATCATTTGGTGTTTTGAATAGGTCATTCATCACATCATCGAGTCATGAGCCTGAGACCTACTTTATTCCTTCACAACACATTAAGAGGAAAACATTAATGCAGACGAGTCCGCTTATATGTTCAGATGTCATCGGGATATTTTCCTTTGCTTCAACTCCTCCACTGAACATTCTCTCATGCTCCTTTGTGTTTAAATATAAAAAGGTAGATCCACTGTCGGCTCCTCTTTTAACAGGAGGATGGGATATTATCAAGTATTAGAGGTTTTTAAAGGACAGGTAGACCGTCGTCATCCTGTGCTGTGGGAGGATTTGTTGATAACCTTTACCCTGAAGACTTGCAGTGCACTGATATCGCCCTTGTAGAAATGGAGACATGCTTTATCTGCTCCACAGCTACACTTACACTCAGTCCTCAGATGCTTCTTTTTTCAATCACAGCATATGAGAGTGGATTCAAAGGCTGCCTGAGCTGAAACAACAGGTTTCGGCGTTGACGTCAATATGAGTGTTAGAAAAGCAGGGCGAGGGCGAGTTGTTTGAAGTACTCCTCTGAATTTCTCTCAGATGTAATTTATGAACCAGAGAGAAAGAAAAAATGACAGTAAGACAAGATAATCAAGGCAATGACCTATTTTAATACGAGTGACAATTTTTTCGTAATTACCAGCAGGGACGGGGCACACGTCCCCTGGAGTGTAAGAAAGAAAGACGTGAAGCCTTCTGAAACTGTGAGACAAGTTGAGTTCATCTTTTTCTGTGTTGAATTTAAAAAAAAAAACACAGTAGCAGAGGTGAGAGAGGCGGACAGAAGGCGGGCCAGTAAGATGCAGGTGGGCAGCAACACGCTGTATTACTCAGACAAAAACAACAATAACAACAATACCGCAATGTAAATAATAATAATGCAGTCACATAAATGAAAAGCTTGAGAAAGACTGGAAATGACTACAATGAGAAGCCATCAATATGTGTGACTGAAGATGTTAGCCTGGCTCAAGTGTTGTAGTCAATTGATGGATGAATTCATGACATGAAAAAAATTCATAGCAAAACATGTCTGTATTGATTTTTTTTTTCCCAGTGAATTCAAAGTTCTCTAGGCAATGTTTGCTATGCTGTTCCACCTTAGTTCTGTTTGGAGTTTATGACACTTACAGGTTTCGTTCAGCGTGATGAGCTTTACAGATGAACGCCACTTTGGTGTCTTTTGAAGCCAAAAAGAAATCAACATAGGCAAAAAGCTGCTGTCAGGCCATAAACAAACTACATTTCGTTCACATGATGTAATTGTCGCCACCCTGAAGCGTTTAACTTCTGGTTTGATTTAGCACGCCCACTTTTCTACAAAACCCTCTCCTCTTATCGTGACCTGATCTACCTAGTGATCATGACTATGACAGTTTTCTCTTCTCACATCCTTTCTCAAAGATATTGTATATTTTGATCCTTTTTCATGTGACGACAGCTCACATTCTCGAAAAACACTGCAGTCTTTTTTTTTTAGGCACTTGTCAGCAGCTACCTTTTTTAAGAAGCATAAAACCTTAATTTTTTATTTATTTTTTTAAGGAAAACAGGGTTTGTATTGGTGTATTTCATGTTGCAGAACAAAATGTCTAAATATCTTCAGCCTGTGTTAACCACAGACCTTGTTTAAGGTATTTAACTGAAAACCCATTCAAAAAAACACAGAGACTTTGAAATGCTAACTGACTTCTGGGTTTTAAGACTTATTATTTCACCACTATATAATCCTTATGAAACACAGACTGTCACCCGAAAAAAAAATACAGCAATGTTGTTTCATCTGAAACAAATGTTTGTGCTGTGTGGCTGAATGCTATGTGATGGTCTAAATAAAGTCTTTAACAGTTAATGGGGATTTACTGTCCTGTTAAGACACTGAGACTGTGTTACCCAAGTCTGATGTACAAAAACTAATAAAGACCAATTAGGAAAGTGACCTACAGCTAATTTCACCCATTTTAACCCCAGCCAAAGGACAGCGGAGCCATTAAGTCTGACCCAATTGCACCACACTGTTGCAAATAAGAGAGATTAATGCTGAAGCTGTAAGAAAAGATATAGTTCGACTTGCTGCTGGGCAACATGCACCACATTTGACCAACAAATTAAGACTTACTGCACCATGATGATGGGTGAATCATATTAGCTATTAGACCATTAATTCAATAACACAGGATAAATTTAACCATCTGCAGTATCTTCAGCTTTGGAAAAAAAAATGTTTTAAATTAATCAAAATGTAAAAAATATATATATACCTTGCGAGAAACTGACTTTTAATAGGCCCTAAATGTTAACTAAAAAACATTTTGCGTTCTTGTTAACAGCCTGTTTATCATGTGCTTGGCCAAGTGTTGCAGAAGAAAAAAAACACATTTTTTTCCTGGTAAATGAGATTGTTTGGGTGAATATTGAAGTCTGCTGTCCATCGCACGTTTTGGTTAGACTTCAGGGTGTAGATTGAGGCCCTGGAGGCCAAAACACCTTCGGTGGGAAGTCCGTAACTGAGCATTTGAATACCAATGTTAACCATGTGAGCAAACATCAGGCTCACCACCGGAGCGAACTGCGTGGGTGTTGTAGGAACTGACTTTAGCTTCTAACATGTCAAGGATGCATGTAGAAGTTTTTGCTTGGCTAATGAGAGTAGGGTTCAGATTTTCCTGTTGGGACGCACTGTTTGTCATTTTGTTCCTACTCTGACAAATTTCATAAAATCTTTATTAGAATTGTTACATAAAACATTTTCATTAGTTCTGAGAAGTCTTATTTGTTTTCATATTACATTTTACTCAACTCGTTCTACATTGCTGATTGATTCCAATGCATCCTCCTTAGATTTGTGGTACCACATACATACACTGCCACTGCCAGAGCACTCTTACGATCTGCACATATACCAAACAACTTGTATTTGTCTGTGCTACCGCTGTGCACATGTTTTAACAAATGACAAACTTTACTAGCACACTTTTAGGTAGAAATTCATCCTTTTATAGGACCAAAGAACTCACCAAGTACCTGTACCAATTATTTGGTCTGAAGTCAAAGATTTAGTCCTCTAAGCAGGCAACAAGACAGTCCATTGTCAGCTAATGTCAGGCAAAAAGGTAAGTAATTAATACTCTGACACATGAAAGTGTTTGTTTCAGTGACGTTGCCAAAAACCTTAAAACTGCCTTTGAGTACTGTGGAATACGCTGTCAGAAGCTAAGAGCTTAAAAAGGTCTAAGAACTAGACTGACAGCACAATCAGACAAGGTTGTCTCATGGAACAGAAAGCAGACTGCATCATACATCACTGTTGAATGAGTCAAGATACAAAAAAGTAAAGAAAGACAGTCCCACAGTGGAGTGGAGGTATCAGAAAGCAAAGCTGCAGTGAGAGGCAGCAGCCGCAGAAAACTTTATTAAAACGTCAAAGCAGAGATAAGATTTAGAAGAACTAAACAGCCGAGTCCCTGACAGGCTGATGAAACACTAATTAGGCCCAGTGCATTACCTTTTTTCATATTAGTCATCTCAAACATTAAATTTACTTGTTTCTTTTCATGTGCTTACTTTGGAGTGTTCATCTGAGAGATGTGAAACACTAGTGGCTTGTAAGATAGACAGTGTTCAAAGTTTGATTCTGCAACCCCAGATTGAGGACGTCAGTTGGTTTGCACTACTACCTCAGTCCACACAGCACCACAGTTGTAGTTTGTACTATAAGAAATCACTAAAATTCAAGTGCTTCGTTGATTTTTGTAAATATTTTCCCATTCTCAGTTTGACGCAGCAACACATTTTAAACAAGTTGGGAAGAGTTGTGAAAAGCTCCAGGGTCAAATGTTTGAACAATTTCTTCTATTTGTGTAAAACAGATTTCCTTCCTTCCTTCATTCCTTCCTTCCTTTCCTTCATCAATCAAACAGGTATATGACCAATTCTGTATCTCTAATCAGATTTCAGCAGCGCTGCAATTTATTGTTTTTTCTTATCTTACTGAGCCAGCGCCCATCATCAAACAGTTTATTGGCAACGTCTGTCCGATCTCTCTCTCTCGCACACAGAGTGGTGCAGCAGTGGACCAGTTGGAGTGAGTCAGTTGAATGGAAATGACCTCGCTGGAACCTGCTGTTACCCAGGGTCCTTTGGGTCGCACCAGTATGCCCTGCGGCAGCAGAGTTAATGGGATAGCAGCAGGACTGCTGATCAAGCACACTGGTGGCATACACTCTGCTACACACTCTCACACATACACACAGCTGCAGTGGTGGCGGCATATTCAGCTACACATTCACAGAGACACACCTACACAAAAAAGCCCACATTGCTATCATCATTAAAGGGAGACAGACACAAAAGAAAGACACACACACACACACACACACACTCTCTCCCTCGGGACCTTTTAGCTAAGGTCTGTCCCACAACTTCTGCCGCACTAACTCTACTACACACAGAACACAACACTATAGGGTCAATGCACTTGTGCAGGCATTTTCGCCTAAACTACCACAAAAGACTGACAGCAGTGTTAGCATCCAACTTCAGCATCACACAGTGCAGCATCATACAGACAGATGAATGTATCAGTGATTATTAGTCATAAATCAATAACAACCTCAACTGTCCTGTCTAACAGCAAGAAGTTAAAGCCTGTGCTTGACAGAAGCTGAAAAATTGTTTTCATACTTGTCATTATGAGTGAGCAAATCTTGCTTTATGTCATTGACAAGCAAGTTGTAAAGCTTTTATAAAGCGAAATGTCTCTAGTAGAAAGCATAACTACTTTATAGCTTTTACGAACAACCAAGATCAACAAAAAAAGTGCAGCTCTGACTGATTAAAAAACACCTCCTTATGACGAGTAACAGATGGTTTGCTGGATTTTTTTTTTCCTTTAAGTGAAGGTTTCATTTGTGTGAGATGATCCAAAGTCATGGAAGAGTTTTTATTATTTTGCACAAAACTTGAAATGTTTCATTGAAGGCAGAGTATTATAGATCTGTCTGCCTGATAAAAAAAAAAAAAAAAAAATGAATAAAGCATGGAGAAAAGTTGCACTTTGATTGAAAAGTCTGCCTTTGATTGTTTAGTAAAATAATCAAAGCACATGTCGCATATTTTTTCAGAGATGGTGTTTGTGGTCTTAAGTAGTTCCTGTCAAACTGGATTTTTTGCCAAGTGCTTATTTTTTATGACAGGCTTGAATTGAATTAGTTGCCTGATGCTAAAAAACGGGTTAAACGTCATGTTTGACAGCTAACTCTGGGCTGTGATTGATTGGCGGCTGTATGGGCGGGACCTTCATGCCATGTCTCCATCCGTTATGGCACAGACTCCGTCTCATAACATGTAATCCTCAAGGAACTGCAACTCACTTGCGTTTGTACTTTATCAGATTACTGATGATCCAGTGTTTTCATGCAGTCGTGAATATGGTAAGGTGTTCACACAATGCAGCACAACTGCCAAGTGTTACAGGGGAAACGAGTTGCTACTTGAACTGCACAGGTTTAATGAGATTCTAGAAACAAATAGTACAGCGGATGGGCTCTTGAATGTTTTTATACACTGTCTGGTTTCTAGATCAAGTGATTTTGAATATTGGAACCAGGGGACTGGCGGCCATCTTGAATTTGACCTCTCACGACCCCAAGAGGTCATATCCGACTTCCCTCCACATCTGAAAATAAACCTGATGGTATATACGAAGTATGCTGGAAGTTTTATGCTTTCCTCATCAAGTGCACAATCATTGTGGTTATCTGCTCTACTAAAAGTGTTTCATTGTTGTACAACAGCATGTGTGCAAGTTGGTGATTAATGTTTCTTTTTGTGGAATGTTTGTACTTCTGCTTGAGTACATTGTGCCAGACTTCTGTAGCCAGCTTATGTGAAATATAGGCCGCTCTGCTTTATTTTTTGTCCCGAGCTGCAGAAGCTCCATGTTAATGTTTTCAAACAATTTCTTCTTGCATGTTTTCCGTTTGTCTGCCACTCTCACACTTCCTTTATCTCACTTCCTTTCTCTATTTCTTTGTGCTTGCAGACACATTTCTTTTTGTATTTACACCAAAGAAGTACATCCTTACCGGAGAACCTTGTTTTGATGAGATTTATACCTTATTTTTTTATGTTCCTTTTGCTACATCTGTCCTTTATTGGGGACAGTCTGGCAGATGTAGCAAGCCTTTTTTTCCTCCTTTTTAAAAAATCTCTGAGTTCCTCTTGCAGTACATTTTGAATGCAAAAGTCATCTTTTGCTGTCTTAGCTCAGAGTTTTTGCAATTTCCTGCCAAAACAGCTTGGAATAGTGAATTACTTCAATCTTCTGATCTCTTCTTAAAGCGCACTTCAGCGTATGAAATGTGAGTTTACTCAGTCCGCTTTTATATTTCCCTTCTCCTTATTGTTGCATACTCTCCTTTACTTGTGGTGTTTTGGGCTCTCTGATTATTAACACACATTATTAAACACTGTATTTTAAAAAAAGACAGGACACTTTAATTTAGAATTTTCCTTCCTTTTGGTAGAATCTATTGTAGTTGTAAGAACTGAACAAGTCCTCAGAAACAACAATGGTTTTTATAAGGGTTCTCAAAAAGTCGAATCTCTCTGTCATTCCCCACTTGTCCACCAGTTATCATTAAAGTTTCATACCTTGACCATCACCTGACCCTAATGCACACCTGATAATCATCCCCTCATTTAGCTACACCTGCTCCACATTCCTCATCCAGCCTCTTCCTTCTACATAAGGCCAGATTGTCAGTGTTACTTTGAGCCATGGTTTTTCACACATTCCTGCCTCTACTGGTCCATTTTTAAACCATTTCTGCCAGATTGTCTAGATTTAGATACCGCCTTCTGTTGCTTGGTCCCTCTGTCATGGTTATCTGGGTAAAACCACATTTGCTTATGTTAAGAGAAGAAAATCACCTTTACAGTTCTAAGAAAATGGTCACTGTAGGTCGACGTGAGAAGCAAACATAATCTCAAGATTTAAGAACATCATGCTACTTTCCTCCTTGCTTTCAAGGAGGAGTTTTTATTCACACAAATACAAAAGGTTGTTTGCAAAATGTTTAAGTTTTTGGATCTCTTTCATGAAATGTTAATAAATCTGTGAGTAGATCTGCACACTTAAAACTCACTCGGGGTTCATGAAAGCTGCTGAAAACTCTGATTTGATCGTAGGAATGTACTTATGTTCATGAATGACAATCAATTGCAAACTGTCAATGCCCTCCTGCTAGTCAGCCATTAGCATAAATATCTGCCCATGAATAGCCAACGAGAACCACATAAGGAGGGAATGATTAGGCTACTATGACCTGATGCATCCCGTTAACCTGCGAGCACCTGCAAGAAACTGTTTGCTCATTCACACACTCATTATTCCCTATATAGTGTTTACTATATAGTGAACTATACAGGGAATGACTGAACATGATTTTAGACACTACAGTGGTATTTTCTTAACATCATGGCCTCATGGATATTCATGTGACACAAGCAGTCTTGCCTAACATTAAATAAACAAATCAAACAATCAGGAAGACAGTACTGAAATGTATGGAGGTTGTGCTGATGCTGCAAGTAAATTCTGATAGTTTTAACAAATAAATTGTTGAAATTTCAATGATTTAGTTTTGGTTTAGTTTTGTCGACTATGGTCCTGTGTCCTGATAACTACTTGTAATAGCCCTCCATCAATTTAGTTCACAAACTCATGACCTTAACACTAGTTCACTCACAAGCTAATGGTTAATTTAGCTATCAGTGGCTAAAGCTGTTAGAGTATAATTCCTCTGAAATTTGGCACAGATGGAGGCAAAGGCAAACTCACCTCAGGCGTCTGATAAGACGTCTTTGGTCAATTCGCTGACCAACATTTAATAGCTAACACGCAAGGTGACATAAGAAAATCTTAATGGCTTCCTGGTGTGACGGCCCCAGCACCTAGTCCTGTCGCCTCGATACTGTGCGTACTCTGTGTCTGCAGGTACTCTGATGGGAGGAGCACCTGGCCAGTGAGCCTACTTAAGGCCCCAGCCCAGTCCCCAGTGCAGGGTCCAGTTAGCCAGCCGCTACCAGCAGCATGTCTTTTGCGTTACCTTAGCTTTGTGTTCGCACCCCTACGACATGCACTCCCCACCTCACACTACATTCACACATTCCCATACGCCACTGATTCAAACACCCAAACACCAAACTTTTTTTTGCCTCCTTTAATTTAATAAATATCAGTTCATTATTGATACTCCACTCCTTTCTTTGTTGCAGCTTCCGAGCTGGTCGTAACACTGGCTAATCCTTCCTCTCCTCCACAAGTGCACAACCACATTGTGTTGTGGTACACAGGAGTAAAATCTAGAGGACAGCCTTCGTTCGCACAGATTTGCTATGCATAGTGTGCATTTAAGGTATTTTATAGTGTATTATATATGCTGATATAAGAGCTGGTAAATCAAAGACATGAAAAGAGGACACAGATGCCCTCTGTTGTAAGAACCATCCAAAAAATTAAACAAAAATGGTTCGATCTGAAACATGATACAAAAAACCCCAAAACAGCTGCAGGAGGAAGCTGCAGTCATGGCTGTCTGCTGTAGATTTGCACATTGCCTCTTCATCGGAGAGAGCTATCTGTCAGGAATTACACTATTATACCATGGTCTGGATGAATACTCAATTCTGATTGGCTGCAGGGTGTCCGTTAAAAAGTGTTGTAGGACACCTATAAAAAAGTTCTGGTCAAATAGCCTGATTGTTCTAAATTATTGCGCT
>JAQLOL010000003.1:26455112-26472612 GCA_029783665.1 Naso thynnoides
TGATGAGTAGATGAGTAACAGGTGTGTGCCTCTGCAGCAGCCTGCGTCTGGAACCCTCCCCTAGAACAAGAGGGAGAGACAGAAGGGAGGGAAGGAGACAACACTTGGAACAGAGAGAGTGAGGATGTTACATGTATGGACTCTTTGTGGCAGCTCCTGCCGGGGTGACAGCGTCTGTCCTGGGCAGTGGATGCAAGAAACTCCGCTGTAGGTCCCGCTGTCCCATGTGTACTCTGGATGATGTGATTTCAAGTAAAAAGTCTATTTCTCTCTTACCACGATGCCTCTTAACACAACACAATATTATATCAACTGTGTGATTATTTAACATCTTGTGGAGACAGTTTTGGCTTTGGTTGTCTCGCTCAGCCGGACTGCTCCACACTCACTCCACAGTAGGAAAAACACCCACTGGTGACGTAGTGATCGTTCGCATGGATTAATTTTTAAAGGGCAACAACCAATGAGTACAGAGAAATGACTGTCTGACCGACCTTGAAATTTGATCGCCTCACTCACTCATTGAGAAACGTGTTTTTGCAAATCAGTCAGAAAGACTCATTGAAGTAGTAAAGATGGAGCCACTGGTGGATCCGGCAGAGGTTAGAGGTTAATGCACTGCTGTGAGCCACTCCAGGGAGAAGTATTATAATTACGTGATGAAAACTTGCTTGACCACAAAAACACGGAACTTACTTATTAATGAAATTACACAACTGCACAGCCACCAACTAAGGTGCAGAGGAAGGTAATTTATTTCTCCAGTGAGAGAAAGGTTTGAACTGTTCACAATACAACGCAGAAATTAAAGTGAGATTCTGGGCAGTGAAACCTACAATTAGGCTACTCATTTTGCTCTGAAAATAGTGCTGAGCATTGTGGTCAAAACTAAATAATCAGCTAAGTAAGGGCTTTTAACCATCCCGTTATTATTTAACCACCTTGAACCTGCAGAATTCACACACACACACACACACACCCCGCTGAGTGTAGTCACCAAGTTTTTACTGTTCTCACATTTCTACTCACATTTACTACCATCAGAGCTCAGCAGAACACAGTCCATTACATCTGCTGTATCTGAGTGCATGGATGTGTGTGTGTGTGTGTGTGTGTGTGTGTGTGTGTGTGTGTTTATGTGTTTGTGTGTGTGTGTGTGTGTGCGCACTCACAGGAGAAGCAGAGATGGGGGTAATGGCCCTTGCTAATGCACTACTTGTTTGTAACAGTGTGTGTTATTCACTGCCCATGCTTCACTGCTGCCACTGCCAGACCAACAACACACACCCACACACACACACACACACACGCACACACACGCACCAGTCAGTAAAGCTTTGTTTGTGTTACATTGTTTATATGATCATTAATAAGGTCAGTTCGGTTGATTTAGGATTAAGGAACAAAGATGAAATAAGAGAAGTAAGACAACAAGTAGAGATCAGGGTTTATGTCTACAGATTAAATCTTCTCTCTCTCTGATAAAAGCTTTTGGACCCCGTCTGTAGATCTCATGTGATGTCTGGCAATTATCAGATATCTAATCCCAGATAATTCTGCCTGTTTTAGATAAAAAGTCAAACGGAATCACAAATTTATTAAGATGAAAAGTCTCATTATAACCAGGTTTAAATCTATATCTGTCACTCTGAGACAGATAAGATGAGATAAGATAAAAGGTCATGTTCAACGTTTTAAATATCTAAATATCCATGACCTTTTATCTTAGTATCAAGGTCTTGTCCATAAAGTCACCTGAGACACGGTTTACCGACTGTTTGACAAAAAATCCCAGTTGATATAAATAGTCTGCTAGTCAAATTCTTTTGTGTTGAACATGCCGTGTGCTTTTGTTGAGGATTATATGGATGAAGATGCTGCGTTACTGTGCAGGGATTAACACACAATGTCAGGAGATGATTTTGAGACTCGATATTCTGTCATTTCCAGATGACGACCTACTGCGGTGCCGTTTTTCTTTACAGTCTGTTATATATCTGCATATCTTATCTGTCATCTCATTACGAACATCGCTCAAATGTTAATTTTATTCAGGCCTAGTGAATTAACTAAATGGGATTAAAGTAATTGGATGTGTATATGGAAAAAAAACATCGTTTTGGATAAAGCTGCACATTGAAATATCCACTGATTGATTTTTATTTTGTTGATAAATCTGATTAAAGTGAGGTTCCACCATGAGCCTGTCACGCCTGAGCCTCACCTGTTTAACTCTGTTCTCATATTTCATTTGAGCTGCTTCCATCTCCGCTTTTCACCTGCACAATATCCTACATGAAAATGAATTTTAGATTCAGTAGGATGCCACCAGCTTTTACCTGTAATATTATAAGTGTGAATAAATATCAGATAAATAGACTACATTTGTACTTACACATTCAATCGATCAGCAGTTTTCTCCCACGGCAATTCTCTCTTCTTTGCACTGCAGCCGTATTTTTTTTTTTGTCCCCTATAATATGTTAATACTTGCTGTATGTGCACATGAGGATTTCTAAATCCACAGGAGAAAGTTAGCCAGATGTCCTTTTGTTCACTGTTGCTATGGTGAATCCTAGTATCGCTGCTCCGTTAATGTCGGCTTTTCATAGTCGTGGTGCACGTGCGTAATTCAGACTGAACTTACTCAGAATTAACAGGACTAAATCAGATCAGCCTTTCCGGAACCGCAAAGTCAGAGTTTCAGAACTGAGGATAAATCAACTCGGAGTTCGGGGTTACACTCAGACCAGACACCAGGGGGCGATCAAGATGTTTGGCTTCACCAGGAAGCTGACATGTCATCCATCTTTTCACAGTCAATGATCAAAACAAAAAAAATTGTCAACACCCCCATTACCGCTGGAAATCTGTCTGAAGTGACACAGGCAGATGCATGAGGTAATGGACCAAGTTTAATTCACTATGAATTCACAATCGCCAGCTTCCTTCCTCTCTCTTTTACAGTCATCTAAAGTTTTCGAGTAAGTTTTTACAACTGATGACCAAATGAAATCCATTATTACTTTGAAAAAGATAAAATTTTTGAAGATGTAGGTAGCCAAGATAGCAAAACTCAAAAAGATATATACATCCATTTTTATACGTTTTATTACAGAAATGTTAACGTATACACTGTCGATTTGTTCAGTAATATTTATTTGTTTCAGTTCCACAAGAAAATACTTGAGTTTGTCTTTATATTTTAGTGTAACGGCTTCGCTCAAGCAAACGAGCCCCTTGAAGCAGAGAGAGAAAACTCCTCAACCTCTTGAGATCCTCAGGTAAAACTCGTCTCCACAAACCAACTCATGACCCAGTCTCTGAAGTTTTTAGCATGTTATTCATGCTTTCGCCAAAGTTTCTCTCTGCTGTCAAAATCTGACATGTTCCCCAACACTGCTGTTACGATCTGTACCGTCTGAGCGCCTCATTCTGCTGAGATTAAACATTTCACAGCTCTGTAGGTTTAAGTCAGGTTTTAACATGCATGTCCCACTTCACTCCCAACGCTTCAGTGACACAAAAGGGATAAGTGGCTTTAGACATGATGGGATGAATATGGAAATTAAGGTATATCCACCTATTAGTCGGTGGGAATTCTGACTGTATTAAGAATTCACTTTCTCCCTCAGTCACCTACACCTAAAACTCTTAAACAGAGCTTCCACTAGTGCAAAATGAAAAGTAAGACTTTGTTTAAAAAAATGCCAAAAGTTTTGAATTTAGAAGCAATTTTATGCTTCTGCACACATGAACTCTCGAGTTGCATCCACTCATTCATGTGCTTAATATTTTAAGAGCTCGACAAAGCAGATAGTGCTGCCGTGGTAAGCAGAAAGTGACAGGACCTAAATGCACCGAGGGAGACCTTGAACATGGAGCTGGGGCTGAATGGTGATTTGTAGAGCTCGATTGCCAGCTGACATCTCCTCCATATTACTCCGGGTAAAATGTGGCCTTCCAGTCCTGACGCCGTTTGTTACACCATCTAGACGGCGTCTCTGGGGATGCTGTGGTAGTGTGTTGGGCCTGAGGTGAGGTTCTTCAAGGGACCTGACCAGATATGATGGTACAAAAACACATCGACTGAATCATTTATAAAATATTAAGCTCTTGTTTGTTATTGTCACTGAAAATACTGTTTATATACACAAGTCTAAAAAATTTAAAAAGCAGTTGTACCATTTAGGAGTAGAGTTTACTGAATCGAAGCCTGCGGCTCTCAGCAATAATGTCACACAAACCCTGCTGTGGTGTTTTGTCAATAGCCCCTCATGTTTTTTTGTTTGTTTTTTTCCAATCAATTTTGCATTATGCTCCACAGTGTCTTCTCTTGAAGTGCAGAGGTCTGCCGGGGTGAAATTTAAGCTTTTTGTGACTTTTTTTTAAATGCACAAAAAATAAAGTTGCACACATGTACCCCTGATGACCTTAGAAAGAAATGACTGATATATAGTATATCATGTGTTAGTGTTTTATGACTAACTTAATACATTTCAAAATGTCCTTTTCAAGCATGTTCAGTCTCAGGACAAACCGATATTCTTATGCAGAATTCTGTAATCTTGTTTTTTTTTTTTTCACTGTTTTTAAAAATGATCAGCCATCATTTTACGCTGTAAACAATTAATACATAAACAAATAATAAAATAATATTTTTTTTACTATTTTATTTATTTATTTAATTGTTTATGGTTTATTTAATAGGGACAAATACAGTAGACATGGACCGTCTGAGAACATCTTTCTGATGCATGTGTCAGAGTGTTTATAGTGTGTGTTTTGCTAATTTGCAACATCCTTAGAAGACGCTTTTGTGAAAAATAAGACAGCAAGACAAAATATAATATGAGTTAAAGAAAAGGAGAGATTTAATAATAATAATATAAGATAGCTCATGTATTTGAAGTCTATAAACCACAATGCACCCAAACACACACATACATTTGCGTGATTGTGTACACAAATAAATATGGTACCTATTCACATACATAACCTAAAGCTATCTAGTATAATGAGTAACACAGTGTAAAGGGTCGTGGTCGCTCACTTGTATAAGGCAATGGGATGAGGGTGTGACAGACAGTGGCACGCCCCACAAGAGTTTGGATGTTCCATCTTAAAGCTTGAGCGGTGTCTCACTGCGAGCGTGCAATAGAGAGTGACCCCAAAGACGAGACAGCAAGTGTAGCTCGACAAAGTGACTGCTGACCCGCCCTTGCGACCCAAATATTAGACCGGCCCACCGGGAATCTTCCCGATTCTCCAGATTAGCCACTCCGGGCCTGTCTGCATTTATCAAATATCCAGCCAACGCCCCAAAACATGACATGTAACTTAGCAAGCAGCTACTAACTTCAACAGCAACAAGTCCAGCTTTGTGTCATTTTATTCAGTGTAGCTGTCCCAACAACCACACATCAGTCTGAGATACCTCCTGCTGGTCCTGTCTCTTTTCTACCACCAGCCTCCTCTTTTATCTAAGGCATTTGATTCCCTTTACATTACCCAGTCAGCAGCTCTGGTCCTGGTGCCCATTCCGGCGCTAGACCCCCCTCTGCTGCCGTGCGAAACTTCTTCTGATGGTGAGGCAAAACTCTAACGCTGTAGCTGCAGCACTTTGCAGCAGGAGACCTACATGCTGCTTCAGGGACCTTGATGAATCACCAAGTCCAGGCCGAGCACTTGTAGGACATCAGAGGGAAGACCAGAGGACGTTTTCCCCACAAAATATGACCAGGTTTCACCAAAAATACTGTTTTGCAATTCTGTCGTAACGTTGATCGTCAGGTTTCAGTTTTGAAACTGAAGCAAACTGCAGCTTGAAGTTACACAGCACAGAAACCAGCTAAAGGAGGGCCGATCGGCTGAGTGTGGTGGTAGTTCAGGCAGATTATAAAGTCAAGCTCAAGCTGTTGGTGCCTTCGAATGGGGTCGTGTTTACCCTGTTCATGAGAGGAGATCATATGACCCCCCCCCCCCCAGTTGTATTCATGACGTCGTAAGTCAAATTTATAAGAAATCTCCAAGTGCACGAGTTGTGACGTGTTTGCTGACGTTTTCAAAATGTTGGAGCCGTATTGGCCCGTGTAGGACCAAAAGTAAGCGTAGACAAGTTTTTAATCCAGATATAAATTGCTGGCTTCGTCGTCTCGTCTCTTGTTCTTCCAAGTGGTGTTTAAACACAAAGTCATAATGTACATTTCCACATAGAAAGCCAGGAGCAGAACAAGAGATCTCTTGGCCTCCATATTACCATTTCCTAGCAACGCTGTTCTTATACAATTACCACTTAAACGCCAAGCCTTTCCTGTACACAAATTCACGAGTTCCAATTGAAGGCAGCATGTGTGTTGACTGCAATTAGCTGATCAATTAGCCAGCTGATCGTCTGCTACCCATTCAATTGGTTAAGCTAGAAAAAGGCGCCTTGTGTAAAGTGCTCTAGCCTGCCTATTCTTGCTGTTCCCTCTGGAAACCACTTTGCACAACAACTTAGACTTAATCAATATTATTCTGTTGTCACTGATGCCTGCTTTGTTCTGTGGCCCATGGGGTTTCCATGTATGCTCATGGAAGAGCAGGGAGCTCCCAGATACCACCAAATTTAACTTGCTGCGAATGTAAATAAGTATATTCTTTTGACAATAGTGGTCCTGGGTGAACTGTCATTTACATCTTCCCTAAAGGACGCCCAACACTTTAAAACAGCTACAGGCCTGAAAGAATATCATTGCCTTAAAAAATGTTGCTTTCTTTAGGGAAACGTGCTAAGGAAAGTGTTTTCCCACTGTGATATTGGTTTGAATAAATAAAAGACCTCCAGTTATTGTCAAATGGCGATCCCTGAGTTCATTCTGCCTCCACAGTCATTCTGTCAGCCCCTGAAGAGGTTACCATGGAGACAGAAGAGAGAAGGGGAGTCGTCTCCTGACACTGAGCAGAACTTGGTAATTGGCAGATTATCAGAAGACAGAGGTTACTGTAGCCATACAGAGGGTTCACAGCTCCGCCATCACAAACAGCTCACACTCACAAACGATTATCCGCCACACAAAATTCCTCCATCTGGAGGGAAAGGAAAGAAAACTACAAAGGGAGGAATATCTACACAAACCAGCGCTAAATCCTGTGAGGAAAACATAGCTGGTTGTTAGCCTCTCAAACATTCTTCCATAATAGCTAGACGGGGGTAGCAGATCGCTCAGGGGACAGAACGCAACAGCCAGCAGGGAAAGTGACACTGTGAGGAAGACACGGCCCTCACAATGCAAAACACAGCGCTCTGACAAATTAAAGAGGCAGGGTTGCTTTTCTGAGCTACCATTCAGCAAGATGAGTCTCACTGTGGGTCAGAAGTAAAAATACGAACGTCTGTCTGCCGGTTGCTTTCTATGTCTCATCCTTTGATTTGCCAGAATGTTAAAACTCTTTAATCCTTGGATTTATTCTGTATTAAATTCAAGGTGCATTTAACAGGTCTGACTAATGATATGGTGATTTGTTATTGATCCCAACAGGAAACATCTCCTGTGGTGGCTGCCTCCCAGTTTAATTCAGGATCAGCAACAGAGCAGCACAGCAGGAGCAAATAGTGAGTCACTGCCCTGCACAAATACATTTATAAAGGTAAAATGTTACCAGCACCAAATGAAGCCGGTTTGAGAGTGTCTCCTTTTTCAGATTTTCCTTGTTGTCTGACACATACACTGACTAAACATTGACTCTGGAATAAATGTTGATTCCTCTGGGCACAGCTCTATGTTTCCTCTGAAACGTAGCTTTGTTATGTCCTTTACACAACTTCATACCCCATCACTTTAAAAGCTCTTTTAGGGTCTGATTGTCAAAATTATAACTACAACACCGAGACCCTCTTGACCTCAGAGCAAACATCATCTTCTGTTTGGTATCGGGGAATGCTTGTACAATGACTCCACGTGATCACACAGCAAATTAGTACAGAAACTTACTCCCTCATTCACACAGAGCTAATAACTTAATGAAATGAAAACAGAAGGCAGTGGTGGATAATTGTCGTGCCAGATGGTTGCAGAGGAAAATAAAACTGCACCTCTGGTTCAGCTGGAAACTAACAAAAAGCTGCTGTTTATGTCCCGTTTCGGTTTCCTCCTCCTGTTTCCATCATTTGCTCATAACAGTGAATGAGTTGTGCTTATTGCAGGAGGTGAAGTGTTGAATTATGACCTCCAACATTAACATGACCAAAACACTGACCACACACATGCATTTGGACTGTGTGTAAACCTTTACATTGTTTTTGTTTGTTTGTCTTTTTTTTTGTTTTTGATTTGTTTTTGTTTTTTTATGGGAAAAAAAGTTTATCCCACCCCCCTGCATGAAAATTTTAAAATCCCAATGCAAAAATTCAATTGTGCGCAGTTATTTAAAATAACTTTTTAAACAACACAACTTTTTTATGTAACATAACACAACATATATCGATCACTGAATGCATTTTTTCTGTTTTAACTGCAGAATGTAATATACATGTCCACTCTGGCAGAAGAGAAAAATGCTGCCAACTTTTTTTCAGCTATTATAAGTGAGTGAGAAAAAAGATTTTGCATTTGAGACATGTTCTTTGCCTGTAATTGAAGAGAGTGGAGCTCAAAGGGTTAACCACTGCCGCTGGTGTCATCTGGTGTATGTAGTTATGAGTTAAAGGCTTATACTGCAGCGTATCTGTGTTGTTGTTGTTGGATTCACCGGGTGTCCGCATCACATAACCAGCAGAGGTGATAATATTACCCAGGTACTCAGGGAGCTACAAAGCACTGCAGCTACATTTGCTAACAACTTAACAGTAAGTACGATGTGTGTAATGGCCGCCCTCTCCACCCAGTGATTCTGTTAAATGAACCAGCGTCTCTCAACGATGCATTTCTCCAAATGTGTGCTCAGCCCTGCTCTGCCAAACACACTGTTAGTCTTATACGTGCACTCACGACCATTCCTCTGTTAGGAAATTAAGAGCAGACAGACATGGACACAGGTGCACACGCACACACTCGCACACACACACACAGGCAAACACACAGAGTGTGTTCGACTTTATAATCACAAGTGCAATCGACGTAAAAAGGAGATTATGTTCAGTGCTGAGAGTGGGTGGGAGTCACACTCTTGCAGATGGCATCATAGCCTATTCTGTCCGTTGCAGCAGTTGCTTTGAAATGGCTAACAGAGGGGGGTTACGCTGATGCACTCTCCGTTCAAAGAGGAGCTTCGTGTCGGCTGTGTGCCCCCAGGCCGGCAGCACATTTCATGACAAGATAATGAGAGTTTAACATCAAGGCTGTTATTAATTTACTATTAACATCAGAAGTGTGTTGATGTTACTATCGCAGGGAGGAAGGGGGAGTATCATCACTCAGCACAGACTCCCAAGAGTGTGCAGAGTGAAGATGGTGTGTTGGGATTTCAAGGTCTGAAGAGACATAACACAGATCATTTAATGGCAGAAATGCAAGTTTTTACGCACGCGGATGAGGGCATTCATAAAAGTGAGAGCACACACACAAAAACAATCTTTAACATACAGAGCACATTGCCTCCAGTGTTCAGACGGCGCAGTGGGGAACAGGGGTCAGCTTTTATGGATGTGAGATAATTGAAAACAATAAATACGGCCTTTCAAAGAAAAAAAAAATAAACTCACCCCTTCACTAGATTTAATGTTCAGCCAAGCAGCGACACTGGTACAGAGTCATTGGGGGGATTGCTAAAGACACACCGGTGGTGCACACTTACACACACATACACACTTGCGCACATGAACACAAGCTCACAAAGTGGATAAAAACCTGCAGGAGGGTCACGTCCGTCTGTAGGAAGACATTCAACACATCCTTGTTAAACGAGTCAGTTCTAAAGACAAACAGAGGTAACCAGGAGAAAGAAAAAAAAATCTAAATCAATGTACTTCTGTGTTTGGAAACACACATTTTTTATTATTTTAGAATATAGACATGAAATGCAAACCGAAAGACAACGAGAGTGAAAACAATTGTTTGATTATCGTCTCACTGACAAAGTATAACACTTGTGTTTCTGTTAACGTATTTTGTTGCACATGTCTGACATATCGCATTCGAAAGTGTTCATGGAAACGGCAAAATTCTGAAAAATGTGGTTAATTTTGGTTTAAAGCTTTTACGCTTGCTTGAGGTGGATTTGGCCTTTGTCAAAAACCATTCATATGCAAAATAGAGATGGAAACAGCTGTGTTGAATAAATTGTGACATAATGAATATTTATCATGTTTCTGCTTCCCAAAAGAAAAAATAGTAGCAGAAGCTTTTTCTGACATCCTCCAACATGCAAAAACATGGCTGATAACAACAACAACAACAACAACAACAACAACAACAACAACAGGTGCATGTGGAGCGACGGAGACATCAGCGTATTCCTACATCTCATCCATGAGAAGAATGTAACCACAATTTTAAAGAGAAAACAACAACAAAATGCCCTAATGTTTTGTTTTTGTGCATCTACTTTCTCTTCTGTTTATTACAGCCACGTGTGTTGTTGTCTATACGGCCACCTTCTGACTAAGCGACACGTTGCAGCCTAGTATTAGCGCCAAACAAGTTGATGGAAACACTCCAAATTCTCATTTTCCTTTTCACAATATTTCAAAAGTTCTGTCAAAGTTCACAATTAATATAAAACTGTCAACTTAAAAAATAATGCTACGTTGAAAATTTAAGAGTATAATCCGACCAACTTCGCTTGACAACTGTTGCGGTCAGACAGATCCTAGGATCTTGGTAACGGGCTTCACTCAGCGTTGCTCATTAGGAACAACTGTGTGCGCCTGGGATGTTTCCCTCAGCTGACAGCAATCAGCATGACTGAGAGGTCTGATGAGGACGCTGGTGTTTCCTGCTCAGTTGGTTGTGTGTGTCCAGAGAGTCACCAGTGTGTTTTTATTTGATTGTTCATTTGAGTTGATTCTTTCCATATCATACTGTGACACCCCAACATCCAAAACCTGTACGTATTTTAATTAAACCAATACATGTGTCATCACCATTCAACATTTTTTTTTTAATGTAAAATAGTTACATAGTGCTTCTAACAGCAGGTGAGGAGCCTCACTTTAGGATATCAAGGAAATATAAACTGGAGAGAGTTAAGGCAGACAGAAGTCTGGATGATCTTGAGGGACTACATCTCCCAGCTGGTCTGCTGGACCTACATGGTCCTGCATCTGGAGGAAGAGACATCTGGCATGCTCTGCTTACGCAGCTACGCCTCTGAACATGCACTTGCAACGAGACAGATGGATGTATAGACACCAAAGTTGTATCTTACTTCACAGTGTCAGAACAAAGTTGTCAGACTTTTTTTTAAATAACATCCAATTGGCTTTAAATTATTTTGGCTTCTACATAAAGGTGTTCTAATTAGGAGAGAAACTCCAGATTGTTAAAAAAAACAATCCTGTTTTTTTTTGTTTTTTTTTTAGTTTGAAGTAAACTCTAATGGGACACATGAAACATCCTCATGCAGCATGGTTAGGTAAGAGTGTTAAGGGTTTTCAAACTCAGAGGAGCAACATGTAAGTCGAAAACACTGGAAGCTAAAGTTAGAAACAGGATGTGCAGAACCAACAGTTTTGACATTTCTGATTTATGTTTTGCACTGGATAGGTATTAAAGGGATATTCCCGAGTCTTTCACATTAAGCATGGTTTTGAACCTACACAGCAAGCAAAATGTCGAGAGGATGACGTCCGGGACTAGTTCAGATCACAGCCAGATTTTTCATTCCCCCGACGACATTTCATGACGACATCATGGCATCTTTTAATGGGCAAATCAGGCCCAGCCAGACAACATTAATAATCTAAACAAAAACTAAAAACTAACCCAAAAACTAATAATAATACAGTCTTTACATTCCCAAGACAAAGGGATCTGAAGTCATTCTCAGTAATAAAAACATTGTCAGGACTTTCAGTTGACTAGACTAACGCACTTTCCATCTACGCCACAGCTGTTGGCCTTTACAACTGTGCTATTGACACAACTGTCATCTTAGCTTTGGTATCTATCCCACAGTCTGACAAGAAAAGTTGACCTTCTGGGTTAACGTTGACTTGACTTTTGTTTTCCTTAAATTTTTGTTGTTGTTGTTTGGTAGTGGGCCGACCCAGTTCCGACCTAGCAGAATATTTGATGAGCTGGGACAGTAGAGAACTAACAGTACATCTAATATCTGCCTATGCAGCCGATGCTTGCCAGACATTATGATTAGGCTGATGTGCTTTTCTGAGGCTGACGTCAGCGAGAGACGTGCTGTCTGAGCTAGATCTGCTGCACCTTTAATCACAATTCAGAAACAGACCTATTTGCTTTTTGCGCCTCTTCAGTCAGGTGATATTCTGGGCCAGACTAAAACTACTTGTGATAGGACCTGATCTGGCCCCGACTGGGCTCTTACTGACTGGTCCGGGTCTGTCCGTGCTGGCTGGGTACCAGAGCAGGTCTAACATGACGACTGTCTATTGCAGCAGATGTTCGTAGAATAACTTTAGAAGTCAAACCATGGCTGATTTTCGTGAATTTGTGTGGATATTATTTCTAGTTTAGGTTAGCAGCAACTGAAAGTAAACAAGTTTGATGTACTTTCTGTTGCTGCTCACCCTAACCAGAAACTACGTCCACAGCTATGTTACAAACACTGAAACTCACCGCAAACACTATCATATTCAACTTGCTTTAGGTGCACTGCGTAGTGTTAAGTTGGAGTTAGGTAGTGGCTATCACGGAGGCTAATGACTTGCACTAGCATTAGCATTAGCTTTTATTATTTTACACGGCAAATTCGTTACTCCGTGCAATGAGCCGAAAATGGTCTCTATCAATAGGAATAGGACTGCGTCAGTTGAAAATGAGACCTTACTGTAAGTCAAAAATTCAGCAATATCCCTTTTTGTAAAGGTAGCATGCTAACCATCAGAGGTTGCAAAATCATAGTTTGATTGAAGTCAGCATGTTGAATAGCTTGGCTCATGATGAGTCTCCAGTAGATTTGCTTAAGCAGCAGCTGTCTCATTTTCTCCACAAAGATGTGATGAGCAACTTAACACTTCTAGATCAGGACATACTGACTTTTATTCTATTAGCAAAGAAAGTAATTTAATTGTAACACCTTCACTGTACCTGCAAAGTCTCTTTTGTATATCGAGTTGAAACTCTGAATCTTGACAGTTGGAGTGACTGTGTCTTCACTTGGATCAGAATATCATTTCTAAATTAACTTGTGATTCAGTGTTTAAAGTAGTGCTAATTATGTGCCAAAAAAAAGAGATTACTAACGTGGACTTGGAATTATTGAATGACACGCAGAAGATCTGACAGATATTTGTTATCACCCCCTCATTAAAGAGTGTGCCGTTGTTATGTCAGCACAGAACACCTGTGCTTGTGCAGATTTGTCATGTGAACACACATTCCAACACAAACTCTCTCTTTACCTCTTCCTCCTCTGCCACGCCTGACACTTTTCTTACAGCTGATGTCAAAATGAAAAGGTCAACACTCTCTTATTCAGCCATTTGAGAGGTAATGGAAAGGCAACGCATGATGCCTGGAGAATCAGCTGAGATGTGACAACCAGCAGTCTTTATTGCACTCTTTTGTTTTTATTAATTTTTTTTAAACTGAGGTTATTGTGTGTTATCCGACCCCAAACTACATCATACCACATTTCTGACAGCAAAAGGTCAAAATATTTTAAAACAAGGATCTATATAAGTAGAAAGCTTATACCATCAAGGTGATTCTCTGTAAGTTATCAGAAATTAAGTATTAAATTTGGTGCACCACAGACTCATCTGAGCTTGGGCCTGACTGAAGCTCATACTCTGACTGGAGGGCCAAAACACAACAAGTTGTTTTCTACAAATTTACACATCATATGGGGGACAGACCTGATTATATTCCATAAAATGTTGCACTAAAACTAAACTAAAACTAGCGCAAATTTTCAATAGCTGTGACCAGCAGCAAAAAATGTTGGGATGCAAAATATATGTACTTGTTTGAGCAATAAATCCTTTTTTATTGTAGATTTGGAAAGAAAGAAACTGAAGAAATAAAAAAATTTATTGTCTTCAATGATGCCTCCTACAAGACTCTACGGCAAACGGTCAACGAGTTATGGAAAGGGGGCGATGTTAAAGTGTAGGGGCGGCCAAAGACATGACCAGTGTGTGTATGTGTGTGTGTGTGTGTGTTTACAAAGTTTGGCCATGTTATATGAATCTGTTTACAAATTATGCACCTTTTGTTACAGGCCACTCCCACTGCCACACCCATTTTTGCCAGTTGATCAGCTGTCCTTTGGCTCATGACCAACTTTTCTACTTAATCTTGTGCAGATCTATGAATCCATTTGGAAATTATGCACCCTCTTATAATAGGCTACTCCCGCTGCCTGCTCTGTAACCAAATTGGCATGAACACAAACACGCAGTTTCACACACACACACACACACACACACACACACACATTTTGTGCATGTGTTTCAACCCAGACTTAACCTAACCTCAATTTGTACTTTACTCATAAGCTTAAGTCTAAAATTTTATGATAAAGTTGTGAGGTCCAAGATTTTGCCCCCACAAAAATTGTCAGACCCCAGGCAGTGAGTTAAAATTCAGGTTTCAGACCACACAAACATACAAAAACAAAACACACACACACACACACACTTCCCCTTCATGCCGAATTTCATCCTTAAAATACTATGGCAGCCAAAAGATGGGGAATTTTTGTCGACTGAACAAACGATCGGCAGAGCGACCTACAGAGCTGCTGCAGCCAAAAAATGTTTACACAGAAGCATGGGCAGCAAAAATCTCAATAACTGATTAAATTACTTCATTCCATAATGAAAAGTATGACAACGCTCTTAATGTAAGTGAAGTTTTAGAGTGTTAGTTCACTTTCTTAGGGCCAAAAAGCTGTCATTCATAAATCACGCTATTTTAATACCTTGGAACAATCTTTACTGCACCTCCTCCCTGTTTTTCTGTCTACAGCTGTTTGTTTGTGCACCATTCAGCATCCCTCTGTTGCCCTGTCAGAGTAATTCCTCACAGGAGCACAAGAAAGTCATCCGCACTCGGCCTGCAGGCAAAGCCAAGCTGGCTGCCTCATAAATTTACCATACACACTCTCTTTGTTATGCATTGCTCTACCCACGGGATGAACACTGTAAGATGCTATAGTAAGGTGAGCCCGACTCCTCCCTCCACATATGATGAAATACAGATTCTCTAAGAAAAGCTTTTAGTTGAGCAGTTTGAAAGTCTTCAGTTTGCGCTTTTTAATGTATTTATCCCAGTGCAAGACCATATTCTTTGTATGTTAAAAAGGTCAGTTGAAAATCTTCACCATACGCATGCTTGAACACTCTTGCTTCTGTGCTGATTTTATTACATTTTAAAGTTAATGCAATAATAATTTTGCTGTGGCGTGGGAAACACTCGAGAAAACTGTGGTCTGAGGTGCGGGCTTGACATAAATCATCTCAGTCTTCTATAAAAGTCCAGCACTGTAACAAGTTTGAATGTCATTGAATTTTTCTCCTGCACCAACATGATTAAATTAAATTTTGGAATTTGGGATATTGCAAAGATTTTCTGAGATCCCACCACAAAGTTTTTAAATTAGCCCCTTATATTTTTGTTGCAGCGAAGCCACCATCCAAAGAGCATGGAGTCAGCTTTCAATTGTGCACATGGGGACACATGTTCAAAAACTTTCTTAAAGTTGAACTATAAAAACCTGGCTAACAATACCCATGTGGTGCCGGCGCAGCATGCAACCAAATAAAAAGGATTTCACCCAGCATAGCAAATGCAGTTCCATTACACTTGCAGGTTTCCTTTGTAGTGAAAATGTTCTCGCCTGAAGCTACAGCCTGTTTGGGAGGCATGAAACCAGTTAATCGCCTATGACTCATGAGACAGTTCGCTTGTGTACAGGGAGTGCTTGATTTGATGCACTGGAATAGGCATCATGATTGCAGTTAACACAGGACTAATTATGCAACCCTGGAACTTTACAATGCGGATTTTACAAAGGGCAGGTCGTGAGCTTGACAGGTAAAGCAGCACAGCCACGAGGGAGATGACCCTTCAGATCCTTTAATGTGTCTTTACATGTCCAGTTAGTTTTTTGAGTTTATGAAAAGCATATGCATGCACTGACGTGTGTTTTTATGTACTCAACTATTCCATAACTTCTACTACTACTACTGCTGCTGCTGATAATAATAATATTACATTTTATTTGTAAAGTGCTTTTCAGGTACCTAAAGACATTGTGCATTAATAGATCAAAACAGAATAGTAAAAAACAAAGTAACACAGCAACAACCATACAAATCAACATAGCAACATTAGACACACATCAACAAACAGCAAATTAACACATAGCACAATCACACATTAAAAGCTTGTTTAAAAAAGTGAGTCTTGAGCACTGATTTGAACGTGGATGGGTCAGTGCAGTCTTTGATGTGCATGGGAAGTGAGATCTGGAGGGAGGGGGCTGCAGTGGAAAAGATTCTGTCTCCCCAAGTTGGGTGCTTGGCTCTGAGTGGTGGGGAGAGGAGGTTGGCGTCAGAACCACAGAGGCTACAGGAAGGGGTGTGAAGGTGGAAGAGGTCGGTGAGGTGCGAGGGGGCCTGATAGCTGAGGGCTTTGTGAGTGAGGAGTGGGATTTTGAATTGGAGGGGCAGGGAGCCAGTGGAGATTTTGAAGGACAGGGGTGAAATGGTCATGGGGGCAGGTGTGGAGGCGTGCAGCAGAGGTCTGGACATACTGAGGTTTATTGAGGACTTTGGATGCTTTGGATGATGTGCTGTAAAGGATGCTATTGTAGTAGTCGAGTGTATGTGATGGAAGCACGGATCAGTGTTCTAGCAGCAGACAAGGGGAGTAATGGACGGAGGCAGGCTATGTTTTTAAAGGTGGAAGAAGGCGGTTCTTGTGAGCAGGGTGAAATGTTGATTGAAAGAGAGGGTACTGTCAAAAATTGTTCCAACATTGCGGATATGAGGGGAGGAAGATAGAATGGAGCTGTCAATATTGAGGCTGAAGTTAAAAGTGGATTTGGTGAGGGATCTGAGGTCGATGATGTCTAAGTTGTCGTAGTTCAGTGTGAAAAAATTGGTGTAAAACCATGTTTTTATTTCAGAGAGGCAGTTTGCTAATGTAATGTGGGTTTCTGTGGTGATGGAATTGGTAGAGATTATTACCATTGTTTATTCAGGTAAAATTGACTGAGCATGAAGCTCTTTTACAGCAGTGCCCTGAGGTGCATTCAACAACAACAACACAAAAAATAAAGAATATTATATAAAATATCAATTTTTAAAAAACAGCAGCAATACAAACAGTAAAATATACCACGTACAATATCAGTAAAATGCAAAAAAACAGGATTT
>JAQLOL010000003.1:26472712-26489210 GCA_029783665.1 Naso thynnoides
GGATACCATATCAGCTTCATCCTGGTAAAGCACTACCGCCTTTGTCCACAGGGGCCGCCAAAATCATCATTAAATGAAAACTACGTCCAGGGGCTTTAACCAGCAGCATTCAGCTTTTTAAAAATTACCGGCACGATAAATTCACGACAACTCATGACATTATCATTCTTGGTCCCATTTTGCCTGAAACTGACTCTTCCTTGATGTTTGCCATGATTTGCTGCAGGCAGGTATTGTACACATGAGGTTGGTTTAAGAAAAGAAGTTAAAAGTGCAGCCGACACAGCTAATTCAGAAACACATGACAACGTGAGCATCGTTTTTCGTTTTTTTTTTTCACACAGTCCATGTTCGCCATCTGCTTTCTCTATGCCGTGCTGCTTACCTCTGCCTCAGGCCAGACGGCGGCGTGAAGGAAGGAGCTCATCGAGATGACTGACAGTAATACGGGAAGAGAAGTCACTCACATGTGCAGGAGGTGTCAGGGAAAGTAAATAAACTGACTCACAGCAAAAAGTTTGTATAATTACATTTTATCAAACTGTGCAAGGCAAGTCTGTTGGACGGCCTAACTTCAGGTAGAAGATAAAACATGGTCAGATTTAAAAAACTTTTGAGCAAAAAAAATCTCCGAGAATATATGGACCCTGAGCAAGGCACCTGAGGATTAAAAAAATATAGATTGTTAAATGAGTCATTCCAAAATCATAGATGTATCCCCACTTAATCAACTTAAACAACATATTACTGACTGCCAGCATAGTAAGTAGTGTGCCTGTTAGACTTATCTATCGTACCCATCCTTAATGGTGTAGTAATTTAAAAATACCCCCCCACACACCCATTTTTTTTTTCTAATGTTAACCAGAGTGGACGTGTTCAGGTGTTGTAAACAGTTTAATTTAAGGCATTCTTGTCCAGCAGTCTGGTTTTTGAACAGGCTATTCATAAAATTCTGTAGGCTGACAACAGGGATTTGCTCCCATTCATCCAAAATAAGGAGGCTGGCAAAAGGCCCAGCTCATATGAACGGATTTATACACCAAGTATTGTCACGGACTTGTTGCCTCTCTACAGCGGCTTTATGCAATTTCTACATTTTTATTCAGATGTGGGCATTGTTTATTGCAAGAAACTACCTCACGTCTTCTTTAATAGTCATTTGATGTCAGTCTAAAAATGAAATTAAGGTCTTATATTGTCTGGCCTTTTTTCATTAAAGGAAAATGGAAACAAGACAGGTTTGAAGGAAATAGGAAGACCAAAAATGTAATCACTACATCCCATAATAACAACTGGAATTAACTCATTTTCATAAAGAAAATACACTTTTAATTCCCTGAGATTGCCTATCTGAATTTAGGTTTTAGGTTCTAATGCGTGTAATTTTCTTGACATTTGCTAAGATTATTTATGTTTAAGGAAAGCTCCATGGATACAATGTCCATATTAAAGTGTTAAGGTCTTTCAGAACACCACTGTCTGTGTAAAAAGCCGTTTGTGTCTACAGAGGGAGCTGCTGAAATCTGCCCAGGTGATGAGAGCCTTCTAGAGACTCTATCTCTAGTTCTTTTGCTGTCATTGCAGTTTCAACAATGCCATACGTGTTTATTTTTACTGTTCCTTTTGCACTGGACTGTATTATGTTCCCAAGCAATTACTGTAGGTGGGCTCTATCTTTCAAAAGCCCCTGCAGTCCTCTGCTAATTGTTTGCTTGCTGTTTGCTTGACACTGTTTTTTCCTCAGTAAATGCACTATTGTGAAAAGGTGATTTCAGAAAACAGAAATTATTTATTAATTTATTTAAATTTTTTTTTTTATTTTGTGCATGTGGCTCAGGCCTCAGAATGGCTGGGTTAGACTGAGCATGCGCTCAATGGGAAGAAGGATCGTAAAGTGTAAAGACGATAATTACAGCATCTTTGCTGTTGCCAACAGCATGAGATTTTAATTCCCTGCACACATGTAGTGTTATGATGTGCGTGTGCGTGTGTGTGTGTGTGTATTTGCATGTCTGCCACCACATCAAAGATGGCTTCAGCTCAGATCATTCTCGTTCTGGGAAAATGACCAGCCAGTGTTCAGATATTCCAATCATTAAGGGACTCTCCTCAAAAGCTCCACAGGATTGATTGTTCATCACCCTGCATTCCAGAGAAACAGTTGACGCCTCTTATCAAGCCATAGCTGGGTGTTCATGGCCTCACTGCTGTTCTTGTCAATGAAAGAATAAGAATTAATTTGATTTAAATAAAATACCATCTGTGATATTAATTCAAAATCTGTTTAAAGGCATCCTTCAACGGCACTATATCAAAGTGGGTTTGCACGAGAACAGACTGGGCATGACAGAAAATCAAGAGTCCTGGCGAGACGGCGGCCCTCAGCAGGCATCTTCTCATTGATGTTTGCGCAGCGTGAAATGGTTAATGACCCACAATTCTGGCACTGACTGCCATCCCTACGGTCAAATTGCTGCTGATTGAAATAACAGAGCTGTCCAAATGTTTTATCTTCATTGGACATGACCATTGGAGAAGACTTTAATGTCAGAAAGCAAGCATCTGAATTAAGACGATGTCCACCATCATAAAAAAAACAGCAATGACACTTTTATTAAAATCAGTTTTTGGTCATTCTGGAGGTTTTGGTTTTGGACCAAATGGTGAGGAAAGCTAAACTACATTACAACGACATCATCAACGAAAACTCCAAACTCAAATTAAAGTTGGCTTTGAAAAATCAAACCAATTTTCAACCAGACTGGTCTCATTCCTTGGTACTTTGTCACGGCCATCAACTCTCATACAAAAGCTCAAACTTTGTGTCGATATTAGAAGCTCACTGCAGCTACTGTCCCCAACATAAGGAGCTCAGAGGAGAGGAGGTTAGACTAGACTGATGGATCAAGATCCTTCACCCAGGAGACGGCTGTTCAACACCTGTGCTAAAGAAAAAAAAGTGAAAATCTATGGTCCTTTCAAAATCATTTTGGTGCCCACGCCAAACAGTGACCACTGTACAACGCTACTGTTTCACAACAATAACCGTATTATAAGGCTTTCAGACAAAAAGTTTTGCATGTTGCACATAATTACAGTTTATTACGATTGCTAAAGCCTCCTACAGACTGCGCGATTTTAGCAATCTTTTAAGTTCATTGGATGCTACACTGTGCGACATGGGTCTCATAAACTTGGGTACGACATCAGTTTAATATGTGCAGACTGTACGATGACAACACCTGACAATCGGATACAACTGGATACTATTTAGCAAATAGAGCTGAAGGTACGTGTGTATTAGCATCTTCTATGTTGCATCATTTCTTGCTGCATTTCTATTGGTTGGTAAGTGGACGTCGGTCGTAGCAGCAGTCACAATGTGACATGCAGTGAGATGGTCGTCCTAAATTTCTGACACTGTCAGGTTATCATCTCAGGCTATCTTTGGTCGCAAGACTGTGACAACAGCCGTGTGTGAACCCCTCTCTCTCTGTGTGACGTAGGACCACCATTTTAGAGCCACGACCAAAGATATCGCCACATTTGGTCATCTCTAGTCTGGGACATGTATTCCGGGCTCTTCACACAGTCTGCATTACTATCATGCACCTCGGCCAGACAGTTCATCTTCAAAAGTCACTCAGACCAACAGAACACTTCATACATGTCCAGGGGCAGACGGGTCATCAGCAGTACCATCATCAGCCCATTCGATTAATCACCAGCCCACATATAAGTGGCCACCACTGGCAACTTAACTGTCAACTTTCGTTGTTCCTTTTGTTATTCATGTTATGGGGTTGGCAGAGTGCACTCTGGAACCTGAATAGGTAACGAACTTAAAACTTAACTGTAGAAACGAGCAGGAGATGATGTCCACACGTCAGTTTGGTGGTCTTGACTACCTGTTATTAGAGTGTATGTCTCTGCAGGAGTTAGCATGTGCATCGAGGTTTGACTCGGCAAAGAACTGCACATTGAAGACCAGGCAGACCAGGTCAGAGAAAGTTTTGCACCCTTGGTAAAGCACGGCGAGGTATGTTTGCTCTTGCCATGTGTGGACTGTGAGAGAGATGTTTACAAGCATGGACTGGAAATAAGTAATTAACTCTATAAAATGCTGTTTAACTTATTGTATATCAGTGCCTAAAATTCATTTTTCAAGCTGGGGTGTGTGTGTGTGTGTGTCTCCCCTTATGTTCGTCAGATGGCAGGGATTTAGAGAAACAGGGGGGAGCAACCAACTTGAGTTTAACTACACAGCATTGTCCTAATCACCTTCAGAGCTGGTCGCAGTGCACAAATTCCAAGTAAAAGTGCAAATGATAGAAAGTGAAGTACTTTTTAAAATCCTTTACTTCAGTCAAAGTGTTAAAGTGTATACATATCTCAGATTGACTTGAAGAATACAGGACATCAATGAACTTTGTGACTGAACTCAAGTGCTCCTCTGATGAACTGAATATTTCTCTGAATCCCTAATGATAATTCTGACAGCTGAATTCAATATTAGTTGCCTCTCTTTTTGGTTCATTCGCAGTCCTTGTCCTGCCTTTTAGGTGTTTCTTCATCAGCTTCATCAGCTGTGTACGCATGGGATGGAAGCAATCTGGTGTGGAAAACAAATATTGAAATTAGTTGATTTCTCAAGATAAGTCTTTTTTCTAACAATGTAATTAGAAGACGATACAAATTATTCTTTTGAAATGCAGTAAGTAAAATAAAAAAATATTTGTGACAAAATCTTAAGTGAAGCCCTCGTACAGATTGTTGAAAATCTGTCTCAAGGACATTAGTATTTTCACTTAGTTACAATCTATCTTTCTTCTTACTAGCATTTTGTCCCTCTTCTCAAACTTCAGAGATTTTGTGGTTTGTCTTTTTCTCCTCCTCTGTCCTTGGTGGCTCTCTTTTCTCTCTAATCTTTTCCTGTCCTCTGTCTCCTTGGCTTAAACGCTGTAGTTGTCTCTTTCTCTTGTGTCCTCAGTCTTTTTGTCTCCAATCTCTAGTCTGTCTCCTCTGCTTTCCTTCTTTCCACGTAATTTTGTGTGTGAGGAGGAATCAAGCTGCTCACATGACATACTGACTTTTGAGGGATACTCTGAATTATGTTTTGCTTTTCACCTTCTTCTGGTGGCTTCCTCTTCTTTTTTGTCTTCACGCTTTATTCTTTCCCTGTCCTCTGTCTTCTCTGCTTCATTTTTTTCCACTTGATTACAGCTCTGTCAAAATCAAACTGCTGCCAGGGAAGGCCAAGCTCTGAAATCTGCATTAGATTGATAAGATTTTTACCCTCAGTGAATTTCTGAATGTAGTTTTGATCCTGTTTTGTGAGCTGAATCCACGCTCACTGTGTTCATGCAGCACAGTCTCTGCAAGCTGTTGAAAGGAACATGAAACATACGCATCACTGGAAACTATGACTTGCTTCAGCATTGCAAACTCTGATCTGTGCCACTAGCTTTTCAAGTTTACCTGCAACATAGAGAGAGAAATCCTCAGATGAACGTTTTGCCTCAATGGCATTTCTTGGTTCCAGAACTGTGAGCCATGCCAGAATATCCATGGTGTCAACAGGAAATCTGTTTTTCTATGTCATCTATCAAGGATCCTACATACCTGCTCTTAATATCATCAAAAGCTGGCTTTTGAATGTGAATGTCAAAAAGTTTGTCTCCTTTAACTTTGTTAACTTCAAGTGAGCTGAAGAATTCCTCTTCTGCAGGGCTACAGTGGGTAATGATTTCTCTCAGGGTCTGTCTGGTTCCTTCAACCATTGGCTGGACTGTAGAGAAGTCCAAACCTTCTTTTCGGAAATGTTTGGAGAGCAGCACGACATGTGCAAGTTCATCCTTCATAATGTGACAGATGGCGACAAGGTTGATCTGTCTGACGGCTAGCTCTAGGCCTTTGCCTTTCTTCGGTCTGGAGTGTTGGAGGCAGCCATGTGCTCCAAGACATCTCCCAAGGCTTCAGTAATCTGCACACCACTGTCACAGCATTCTGAACTGACAGCCACCTCACCCGATGTGGCTTAGGGAAATTAAGTTGGGACTCATCCAGTTGTTTTTGCAGTTCATGCAACTTGTTGCTTCTGACAGCAGAGTTACTGAAAAGCATGAAAATCAATCTCAAATCCTGCTGAACTTTTGTACCTGTTGGACAGATTTGGCTGCATCACTGGCAGTAAGACCAAGGCAATGAGCTGTGCAGTGCACCCCTACCAACTCTGAGTGGTCTCTGCTCTTCCGTCTTGAACTTCAGAGATCCAGATCAATTTTGTTTTTATCTGGTTGTCATCAATGTACCTAATACAAGTAATAAGTCGCTTACTATTAATTATGTCTGTGGACTCATCCAATATCAAGGACAACACAGGACTTTTAACCACAGCCTGGTCATGATCTTCCACAGGTATCCTTGCAATAGCTTCATGCATTTCCGACAGACTAGTCTGATTAATGTAGCTTCCATAACTAGGCTCTGTAAGATTTTTGAAAGCAGGACACTGCATCTCTTTCATGAATTTCACCAGATGGCTAAAATGTGGATCTGCCAGTTTGTTTCCTGCTATAAAGTATGCTGTCTTTAAAAGTCCCTTAACTTCCTCTTCACCCCGCAAATGTGCAACTTCAATAGCTTTAGCCACTGCATTTTTGCACAAGTCTGCCTCACGCTTTCTTTTCACAAACACTGTCTGAGTGGTGACTTACTGTGAAAGTTTTGTAGCATCAGCTCTTGAAAGGAGCACCATGCATTTTACATATAATGTAGCTCATTTCACCACTGGCGCCGTGCTCCAGCTGGGGATATATTTATATTTTGAGCCACTTAGGCTGAAATTTATCTTTGGCTTTGGGCTGCTTCTCTCTGGCATTTTCTGTCAGCGGGTTAACATTAACTTCTTCACAGGAACTTGGATCATCGCTAACGTTAGCCCTTTCGCTGTCCAGTGCTGACCTTTCTGTGCTTTTCTTTGGTGGGGGCTCCCCTTTAGATGAGGTAACATTAGTGTTAATGTTATCTCTTGTTTTTAGCCAGCAGTCCATTGCAAACTACAGTCACGTAGCGAGAGTAGTAGTATAACTTTTTAGAGTCGCTAAGTAGGAAACATACCGCGCAATGGTATGTTAGTAACTATTGAAGCCAATAGATTTACTAGCAGAAGTCTGTCCGTGGTGACAGGTCCCAGCCAACCAGCCAAGCAGATACATTCAGCTCTTTTCCACACCATTAACTTGATAGAAAGCAACGCAGTAAACGTTTGTGGTACTGTCTCGCACTGAAATTCCAGATTTTTGGGATCTTATTGAATTGTGCAAGATACTCACAATCCTATACCGAATTTTAGGCCCTGTATATGGTGTTATTCTAATCATGTTTATTTTGCCATTGATAGTTGATGAGATAATGATGGCAAAATGAAATAATTATTATTATTTTATTTAGCTAAGCCAACATGTCCTCTGTGCCTATGTTAGCTTAGGGCAGTTAAGTGAAATCTTCCATTGTTTATAAATTGCTTTGCAGAAAACTGTAACATGCAACATGGGGCATTTGGTGTATGCACTGGCTGAAACGTTGTTTAAATGGTGTGCAGACATACGCCGGCATGGTAATGGTACGGACCCTGTTTGTCATGTGAGCACGGCAGCTGAGTTATCGCCACCCTTGGCATTTCGGTTGTGTCATTAGTTCATCAAGAGTCATCTGGATGCTGCCTACATAAATCCTGTCTTCACTCCCAGAATCCGTCAAATCGCCAGCTGTACCTTGCAGTAATGTACAGACCTCAGCTCTTTATTTAACCTGTTTTTTATCCGTGCGCCTGATTTTGCCTCTGCTCTCTGCTTCAAATTGCGTGAGGTTTTTTTTCAGCCCAGCCTGTCCTTCAACTGCCCTGGAGTGTTTGCACATTTTTTGATCATTAAATTGTTAAACAACCTTTTCTCTCTGTCTGAGTCTTGCATTGTGGGTTCAAGAACAATTTCAAACTTAATAGGCTATGGGTGAGGCCCAGGGTCCTGACTATACCAGCCTGGTGTAGTCAGGACAGGGCTTCAAGCCCACTGCCAGTGGTAAGAAAGGGACAGGGACAGAAGGGATATCTAACAGGTTTACTAGCTCATGATAACACACAGCTACAAATGTATTATGGTAAATTAACAGTGGTGGCCTGCCGGTGACAAACCTTCTCCTAAAGTATCTCTATATTAGTGTTACAGCAGCCCAGAGCATCCTGTTATGCGTTGTAGTAGTGATGTTGTCAATGGGGGCATGGGGTGGCAGAGTATCTATAGGCTGGCTGTGGTGGGCTGGTCTGGGTCTGGGTAAGGGCCTTGTTTTAGTCCCAGTCCGCCCCTGAACATGTCTCAAAATGAACTCATTCATCCGTAACACTAGTAACTGTTCTCACTACGAAAGTGAACCCTGTCACTCACAAGGAAAGTGAACCCTGTCACTCACAAGGAAAGTGAACCCTGTCACTCACAACACACTGACCTAAAAAAACATTAAAGAAAGCACAATATACACTGAACTTTAATCTTTGAAGTTAAAATGATGTTTTACGTATTTACGTAAAACACCCTACCTTCAAGAATAAATCATTTTTACTTTATTGACAGCACTGGGGTAAATGTAACAAGAATAAATCAGAAATGCAGAAATTTTTAATGTCCTTTATTATTTTGCATTTAGTAAACTACTAGTAAATATGATTTTTCACGATTGCCAAGACATGTCTTGAAACCTTCAACCCTTTTCTCTGACACAAAATCCTGTTTTCAAACTACATTCACAAAGCCTCTGACTCCTCTGGCAAAATCAAACAATCTTATCAAAACAGTGTTCTCCAAAAGAAATATTCAAAGAAGAATAACTTACAACTGGACAGATGCATAGGAGAGAAGTTGACAAAAAAAACACTGGTGTGGGAGAATATAGAGGGCGTTCCACCCTCATGAGGCAATCTTGGAATTATACAAAAAGGGAACATGCAGCTATATACATGCAGTAAAAACATGAATTAAAATATATGCACACAGTAAATTTGTACTCACCAAAAATAAAACAATTACCTGTTCTCTGAAATCCTGACTATGGTGGCCAAAGAGAATCTGCTGAGATTGGGTTGTTGTGTGTAAACTAACGCCGTCAGCGTTAAGGCATTAATAGCAATCGTTTAAAAGCCACAAATAGCATGTTATTTTTTTTTCAAATCACATGCTGCTCTTTTGTCCATTCAGGGCACCCTTTGTCAAGCCACGACAGTGGTTACCAGCTTCCTGCTGGCAGAATAACAACAAAACTGTGCTTCTGAATGGCTGTTTTTTGGTTTTTTTTGTCTCTCTCCTGAGTTCCAGACAAGAAGATAGATCCCATTCTTTCGACTGTGCGAGTAGTAACAAGGAATAGACTAGCAGAGCTCGTCCACCGCTAATTACCTGAGCTCAAACACTGCTACTGGTCACTGCCTCCAACTAAAGTCTTCAGATAAACTTTCCAACCACTCTTAACAGTCCTGTGTGCTTGTTGTGACTTGTTTATTTACCAAATTATGGTATTTTTAGACTCAGATTACCACTTTATGTAATTCTAGAATCAAATATGTAACACAAAAAAACCGCAGTGCGCAAGGCCAAAACACCGTGGATGTGCTTGAAGGGAGGTCAACAAATAAAACGTTTCTTGATGCTCACCGTCTTTCCCCTGCTGGCACAAGTTAGTTATTCGGATCTTCCAGAAACAAACTGAGCCTCTCTGTGTTATAGAGGCCACTGAGTGATTTGCATTATAGCAAACCTTCAGGGACAGCACACATGGTGATGTTGGCCCCTCTCTGGCTTGACATCCACAGTGGCTCTCCACCGAACATTTCTCACCCTGCTGCATGTTTTTTGCAACATTAAATCCCGCTTCATCTATGAAGACGAATGCTGCCTGGCTTCCATCTCCAATACTCTGAAATACAGTACATTCACAGTTTTACCTTAGTTGACATTATACATAGTTGTGCATGTACCATTTACAGCGGTAGGTATTGAACGGATGTATTGATAACAGTTTTCTCACATGGAATTTTTTCAATCATTCACCATTTCTTTCAAAGGGTACAGTGCCCAACTGCTTTATCTGCATTTGATGTTTCTTGAGTACTCTGGCAATCGTACTTGTGCTGACATTACATTCCCAAAAGTGACATTTTCATTGCAAGGCTTTCAGCTGGAATTACCATCACCTGTGTGGAATCAAGCCAAGTCAAACTCACCAACTAGTCAACCAGGGGGGATTTGGTTGCAGCCAGGTATTCAAACAGGTATATAAATCATAAAGCAACAAAATTACATAAGGCAACAGTCTTGACAGATAAAGGGTATAAAAACGGAAAAAGTATAATGACTTCAAATGAAGAGCAAAAAACAGCTATATGAATATGATTTCATTTTGTAAATATCTAGATTTACTAAGGAATCTGTATTTCAATATGGTTCCTGCAAAAATGCATAAAATTTGCAATAATTCTCTTTTGTATGTGTTTTTAAGAGTTTTGAATACAGCGTCACAATTGAAAAATCGGTTTCAAATAAATATTGTTTTGCAAGTGGTAGAGTATGACTGAAAAGAGTGTTAATGGATTTTGGAGGAGGTAGTTACTGAATGAATTTTGTGCCAAAGCAACATAAAAAGAATCACAGTTTGGTCCACATGGACTTTCGTTTTTTCTGACTGAAACGTTTTGGAAATGTGACGTCAGTTGTGAAGAATGCATATAAGCAATCAAACAAAAAACACAACAGTAACAGTTACAAAGGCCAGCGGTTTACAATTAAGTTAAATGAAAGCTAATTTTGTGTCACACAGACGATTGTGCATCTGCAAGACATGCCGATGGGCGTAACAAAAATGTCTGTGTTTGACGAGCTGAGAATGAGAACAGCTTGTCTAAAAACACTAAACGAGGAAACATCTCATGTTGAAAATGAGCCATCATTCCATCAGAGGTAGAGAAAGGAGCAGTAATTTGACATCCACCTGCAAGATCCAGATGCTGTAATCCTTTAAGATTTTTTTTTCCCTCCTGCAATTAATCCATATATTTCATCTTCAATGAATAATTAATTTGTCTGAGTCTGTCTGTCTTCATTAGATGGGATATTTGGCACGAAAGAACAAAAACACCATCATCTCTCAAACTGACTGAAATGAGGGTTCAGGAAAGAGAAAGTGTCAGCATGCATTGTGCTTGTGTGTGTTTGTGTGTGTGAGTGCGTCCGTGTGCGTCAGGGGGACCTGTGTAAATGTTCTGTGCCTTTTTAATGTGCTAACGGCGACATTGATGGAACGTTCACATGGCACTGATATTGATCCCTTAAGCTCTGTAACCCGCTTATGATGAATGAGTCAGTGGCTGCTGGATGGCCTATCTGTATTGCATTTGCCATGGGAAGACTTATCTGCATGCAATTAGCATGTTGATGGCATCACAGTGCACTTGACACTGTTGTTGTGCGTGCACTGTGACAGAGCGAGAGAGAAGGAGCGGGCTCGGCTCTGCATTATTCAATAGGATGATGGTGGATGTTGGCAGGGTGTGAGCCTGGCTCTGTCCGGCTGTTGGGATGCTGCAGCAGTACACAGCACATCATTTCAGCTCTAGTGTGCCATGTTAAGTATACACAGGTGAAAGCAACTGAAGCAGCTCTCACACCTTTCTATGGTGCCTGAGGCAGTTTTTCAGGAGTCCTGTGATGATGCATTTACATGAGATGACATCTGACAACCTGAAGCATTGCTGGAGATCCTGGTAATAACAGTGATAATGAGAGTATAAGTAAGGACGCATCAATCGGGTAGTTGACTGCTCTTAAAGGAGGCATCTGAGACTAATTTACTGAGTACTGTGATGCAAGCAGACCTGCACCTATTCTAGCTCCATTAAACATCATCATATAAACACTGAGCAAAATAAGTCTCTGAAAGGGTGAAATGATTTTAGTCAATAGTTTAATTAGATCCTTCTGTCACTCCTCCATGCATTTTTTAGCATGTTAGATGTTAACATTTTGGAGGTTTATAAACAAATATGATCATACAATTTGTCTTGGTCTACTGACTGGCAAAACTACAAGGGTGATCCCAGCATATTGTGTACTGTTGACGTGATGTCACCTGCGAATGTGCGCAACTTCGGAGTGTCAGGTTTAAAAACAAAAGAGGACCCAAAATGCAAACAAGCATGAAAAAGGTAAATAAACAAAAGGCGAGCTTTAATGGTAAGCTGATTGAGACAACAGTTTGAAACAATTCAAAAATCTAAAATGAAAATTGTGAAAAAACTGAGGCAGGTAAGTGAAGTCCAACAAAATGCAACAAATGACAAAAACAAGAATAAGTGGAAAAACTAAATCAAGCACTCACTGGGGAAGACATGAGGAGCTCAGGGAACAGGAACACGCAGGAGAAACGAGACGAGGGAGCAACAACAGACCAACTGACAACTAAACAGGGGAAACACTGAAAATACACTTAGACTGATGACCAACTAAACACAGGTGAGTAAAACAAGACACAGGTACAACACATGCCTCAGCACAGGCAATCAACAAAAATGTGTCAAACACAAGAAGTAAAAGTGTCAACACACACATAAGGAGAACACATTTCTGGAGGAGCACTGTGATGTACACGGAGAAAACAAACAAAAAGAATTATGGACCTGTCCCCATGTGTCACAATATGGGCTTTCAAATAGAACTTGAGGTAAGCACCAGCTAGTGTGTTATCCTAGTGGTCAGCATCAGGATGCATGTCGCTGAAAGATAAATTCTGACATGCTAGTCTTATCGAGTCAGGATTGTAGGGGGTCCTTGACGCAATGCTGGTTATGTCACAGTTAAAGAGCACTAGTTGTTCCCGATGTTCAAAATCCACCTTGACGTGAGACAATGCTCGGCAGTGAAGTATGATCTGGCCACAACAGCATGCTGCAGATTAATTTAAGACTTGAAAACTTAAATGGAAACCATAAACGCTGAATCTGAGGAACTTTGTTTTTTTGTGATTAGCAGCGATTTAGTGATGGAAAGAGAGAATGTAAATAGACTAAGACAGAATCAAAGAGTGCAGAGTCAAGGTTATTTTATTGAATCTCTCTGCTAGCCGGGCTGTAAAGATGCATTGTCACTGACTTTTCATTGAATGTCCCAACCGATTCACATAGAGCAGCAGAGGCAATTGGAGAAAATGTGTGTGTGTGTGTGTGTGTGTGTGTGTTAGTGTAGGACAGAGGTTAAGTGTGTGGGTGCTGCGGATCTGATAGAGTAAATATAGAGAAGGTTTCCCATTGCCATTTAGAAGCCACCTCCCCCCTTTTTTTTTCCTTTCAATTTTTCTACATGGCCAGACAAGCATTAGTATAACGATGAATCCAGACTTTTTCCATGCAGCATTTTTAATCAAAGAGGGAAGAAAAGAGGAACCATTTCACTACATGACTGTAATCAATGAGCGCATGGCCCTTAATGAGCTGCAGGCAGACGAGGCATTTAGAAGTGCACACACAAAGCTTCTCTAAAAACACACACACTCCATTTTGAGCTGCAACAAGCCTCATTTACATGTAAATCAGGGGGGGGGGTTTGAGTTGAGATGAGGTTCAGCACATGAATAAGCTGCTCTCACATATTATCACCTTGGTCTAAATGGTCTCATGATCATTTTCATGTTTTAAAGATTACAAAACTTCTGTTAAACAAACATCACACGGAGGAAAATATGGCACAGACAGGAAACATCATGCCATTACATGCGACAGCTAAACTTGGTGTGTCTAGTCTGGCAGCTTCACGCAGCTGTGGCCAATCTCACATTTTGCACACATTGTTCGAAACATAACAAGATAAAGAGCCACAAATTATGTTGGCATTTACAAATTCACGCATATTAGCATCATTATGTGGCTACTTTGATCAAATTATGGGTTATGTAAAATGCTTCTGTATCATGGTGTTCCAACTTGAAAAACTATCCAAATCCCAGCTTTGTTTACATGCAGTGTTTCATTTCAAAGGATTTATTACACACTCTGAAATTCGTTAACCGCAGCCTTTTGTGTTTGTACCAAAAAGAAGAAATGAATGGCTGGACTGAAATATCATCAAAGACAGCCGGCAGGAAGGCAGAAACTAAATATTGGTACCAGCAAACAGAACAATGCAGAGTCTCAAGCTCTTGCCTCAATTAAAACAATCAAGAGTTTGTGATGAACTGTCTTTGGCAATACAACATTAAAATTAGGCTAAGTTAGAAACAGGGTTAGGAAGAAACGCATCACTTAGTAAGGCATTACAGTAATTGTATTACTTTTCCTAGTGGCTGGTAGAGTATGGGATTACAACTGCTAAAATGGTGATTGTATTACAGTTACGGACCCAAGTAACACTGCATTACTGTGTAACTAGAAAAGGATGTTTTTTTTGTCCTCAGATATCTTGTGACGATGAGATATACATGCAGTGGAGCCGGCAGGACTGTGTTTCACAGTAGGCACAAGAACCACCCACCAGTTACTGTAGTAACTGTGTTCTTGTTTTACATGTTGGTGTTGCATAACTTACACTAATTACATTAATGTTACTTGCCCATTGGAGCCCCTACCTCATTTTGCCCTTTTTAAAACCAGTAACGTAACTGTCAGATGGACTGAAGCTCCCGCATCTGTGCAGCAGCAGCAGCCAGACCAACAGCTGAGGCTGCACGCTGTGACAACCATTGATAATATGACAAGAGTGAGGCGGATGATTAATGTTAGTTGTCAAAGCCAAATGCAAAAGCAGACACTTCATATTATTTCGCTAAGAACAGAAGCTGAAAACTTGACTGAAAGTGAAGTAACGTTAACATTAGTTTGTTACCTGCCACTTGCAGCAATTCATCCAACGGGCCAGCTCTTACTTCATTAACGTTACTTTCACAGACGGTATAAAACTACTCCTAGTCATATTTAAAATTGATCCGGTGTCAAAACATGCTGAAAATGCCCGTTGTTTTGCTCTACAAACACATTAAGTGTTTTTCTAACCAAGCTAACGAAGCTAACGAACATGTTGTACTTCTTGTAACTTGTACTCCTGTAAATTCAAAATAAAAGTTAATTCGCTAGTTAAATGCTTTTAAAGTGAAGCTGCAGCTGTAGGAAATGATCCGTTTGCATTAGCAGTGACTTATCCGACTGGCCAAATATACTGACGTGCAGCATCTGAATGCACGCGAAACAACATCTTGTATCGCAGTTTAAGCAGTCTTCTGCATCGCCAAAACACCAAAAAATGTGCGCATTATTTGATCTGAGCCATCACTAATGTTGAAGTTTTAATAAGCTACTGATAGTGTTGCTGTGCTTAAGCGTGTCTTTAAATTAGTAGCCATCAAAACAAAGTTGTTGTTTCAATAAAGTGGAATAAGTTTTGGGAGCTAAACAGGTTGCATGTTTTTTAGGAAGTCAGTTGGGTTGTGAAAGTAATATACTAAAGTAACAAGTAGGCTAACGTACCTAACCACTTTTGATACAAAATAATAGGCTAAGCAATGTAAATTTCTTACTTTTATACTGAGTAATCAGTAATAAGTAACTTATTACCTTTGCAGTGTAACTTGCCCAACACTGGTTAGGATTACAATCTTCTTTTAATAGACAGCGCTCGAGGCAGAGTGTTTAACAGAGCAGAAACTCTGTACGCTAATGCTGTGTTTAAGTTCAGTTTTAGGGTTCCTCACAATCTCTTGTTTACTGTTACATACATTACTTTTTTCAGAGAGTTGACATCTGTGATTCTGTCTCTTTACTCCCTCCTCTGTCTGAATGTTTTTTAATAGTGGTTTCATGTAGTTTTACATTGGGCAGACAAGTCAGGGGTGTAATGATAACATGAATAAACCACTTCCTGTTGAAATCTATACAATTTCTAAGGGCACATTTATGAGTAAAGCCTTTATATCTGATGATAAAGCCATGGATACATTAATGTGTATGTTTGTGTGAAATGAACATTTTATAAAACATATCAGAGTGACAGGGTTCAGGTTTGATGTATCAGAGCTGACTCTGTCTTTGGGAGCAGGAGATGATGGTAAGGATGTTACAGCTGGGTGCAGCAGACCTCTGAAAACTGGGTATTTCAGGAAAAAACTTGATCGTTTCATATTCTGAAGCAAAATGTTTGCTTTTTTAGTAGACCTTCACCACAATGTTGTCACATTATAAAAATGAAAAGAAGAAGAAGAAGAAGAAAACAATAACAATAAGCAGTTCAGCACCCCTGTTTTTAGCTGCAACCAGCAGCTCTGTCAGTCAGCTGGTCCACAAAAGTTTCCCACTCTTTGGCGGCAACAGTTTTCGCTCTAGGAGGCTGAAATTTGGCATGGAGGTAAAGTGTGTCTGTGTGTGTGAAGGTATGTGTTTGTGTTCATGCCAATAAGCTAAAAACAGGTG
>JAQLOL010000003.1:26514210-26528075 GCA_029783665.1 Naso thynnoides
TGTGTTTTTTGGGGGTGGGGGGGTGTCAGCGTTCTTTGAGGCCAAGCAATGACCACTATATGGTGATCACACACTATGAACACTTTTACATCATAATCATACAATAAAGTTAAAGAGGAAAGATGGGAGATATCAACACAGGACCAACAGATAGGCTGTCTACACTGTAGACAGACAGACAGACAGACAGACAGACAGACAGACAGATAGATAATGTGTCCTTTTATTGGGCATCAACCTTGCATTTTACATGCGTATTGTCATAAAAAATAGACTTGAAGTGTAAATAAGGTTAGGGTTGGGGTGAGTATGACGAAGCAGCTGCAGAGATTAAAATGAGAGCGAATTTGCGAGTGAGCCCCGCGAGTAAAAAACGTGGCTGTTAACACTCCCAGTCTAGACAGCTGGGTAAGAGATCATAGTGACACTTTACTTAAAGCATCCATCCATAATGCATTATGAACATGTGTATAATGCAGAATAATGCACCTATAGTGCTGTACTATCAAAGCTAAAAGCAAAGTTACGGTTAACCCAAACCATAACCACATAAAACACATTATTATTAAGTGTGTTCATTATGTGTTCTATACGTTCATAATGTATTATAATGCATTATAGAGACAGGCTTCATAGAAGATGTTACCAAGATCATTAATCTGACATTTGTTGCTTAGAAGTAGAAAGTTGAGACTTGATTCCGAGTTAGACAAAACTTCAAACACTGAAGAACTGACTGCAGTCTGTGACTCATGTTGACGTCTGATTTCTTCAAAGCAACTGTGATGTGTGGTTTTCAAATTCAAAGTACACAATGCATCGCAACCATGAAATCCACAGGGCAACTTCAATTTTTATGCAATTTATTCAGCACTTGAGCAGTGTTGTGTTTGTCTTTAAATTACTGAAATCCAGGTGCATATTGTGGTTGAGCAAAACTGCTGCCTATTTGCGAAAACTCTTAAGTGTTTTTCATATTTACAGTATTCAACAACACCTCACGTCTCCTCTGCACCCTTACTTTTCCACTTACCCTTAAATGCATCTCGCCTCTTCAGCTCCTTTTTCATCTCCTTTACCATGATCGACTCCTCTTCTTTGTCCTTTCCATTACGCCCCTATTTCCGTTCCCTCTGTCCAATCTGTCTCTCTACCATCTTTAACCACTTCTTACCCTTTTGTTTCACCTTTTCACCCATTTCTCATTATCTTTCCTTCTCTCATCGCCCCCTTTCATTCCTTTTCCTCCTCTTTACTCCTCTCCTTACACGCTCTCCTGGTGACTGCTTTCCTGTTTTCTTCATTCTTTTTACCTTTTCTCCTCTCTGCGGAGGCTGCAGTGGGAATAATAATACTTGTCAACCCAGCTTTCCATCGTTGCCACAACAGGCTGTGGTGGACGTTGAGTGGTTGCTGGGTCATCAAAACCACTCATCACAGTTTTAAAGGGACTTGAAACACTTCCGTGGTCATCTGGAACAAAAAATAACGAAAGAAATATTTCATCTGTTGCACCAAAAACCGAATGTCACCCCAATTTGACACTTCGTCTCCAAATTATAAAAGGTCAACAGATAGATAATTCAGGAATTCCACACATATTACGTTTTTATCATGTGCTGGACTTTGTTGTTGTTGTTGTTGTTGTTGTTGTTGTTGTTGTTTAGGGTGGACAGAAGAGTCTAGGATTCTCAAAATACTTTCAAACCTTTGATAGTTCCTCTCATTTCTATCTTTCAGGGAAACAGAGGCTCAGCTTTGTGGCTTTAATGATTGCACATGACGCACACAAACTTCTTGCTCAGTTTGTGAGTGTAAGGCAGTTAGTGTTAGTTAAACTGTAGTGTTTCCTGCTCCGATTGACTACTAACTCATTAGGCATAATTTGGATGGCAAGTTTGTGAAACCAATAATACAAAATCACTGTTTTCAGCATCCAGTGACTGCAGTCAGGCTCATCTCGTCGACTGTTGAGTTGAGAACAGATGTTTAGTTGCGACATTATCTCACCAAGTGGTTATTTGCTCACGAAAATATCAGAAATTACATTTTTCTCCTAAAAAAGAAAAACAAAGAACAAAAGAGCAGCTAACAAGAAAGAGAATAGAGAAAGAGACAATCAGACATTTGGAGAAGTTTACATGACGATGAAAGGAGAGTCAGCTTTGATCCTGGAACCCAACGGAGAAATCCACAACAGGTATTAATAATTCTATTTTTTAGCTTCAAAATGTGCTAAGCTGACTTGTGAATTGTGTTTTGCAGCAATGACCAGATGGAAAAGCACTGCAGCTGTAATTTGTTACTGGTGGCAAATTGACTTGTGTCTCGAGGCTGCCCTCTGAGCATTGGTGAGTGCTTCGCTCCAGGCCACATTGCTGATCCTTTTAAGCAGAGTGCAGGAGCATCCATTCACTAATGCTGTTTCCTATCACAGTACACTGAGGCCAAACTCGAAGCTTTGCCCTTCAGGTAGGACTGCAGGCTGTATGGGCCCAAATATCGAACCCATCGCGACCGAAAGAGTCTGCAGAGGCAGCGGGACAGCAGGGAGAGCGGGCACGCCCTCTTCCTGCACTCTCCATTAACATAGTCAGCAGCTGTGAAAGGGCAGAGCGCACGCCGCCTGGAGATTTATCAGAATGTCACCGTACGCCACATTAGCCCTGACACCACACTCACGCACACACACACACGCATTTGTGGCCAAGACACCGGTGACCCTGTAAAGCCAGGGTCAAACTGATATGTCAGAGGCAGTCATCTCATTCCAAGTGGTCACACAGGTCGTGCACAAGTGTGTGTGTGTGTGCAAGAGTTTTTGTACGTGTATTTTTGGTAATTGCACATGCAGCCATTTAACCATCCAGAGCTTGTTTTTCTGCACTGAGTTTATGTTTGCTTGACTGAAAGACAAATGGAGGTCTACCAACACCTGCGTTTCTTCTCTGAAAGCAACCTTCAGCACATCAAAGACGTCTGTCTTGTGCTCTGCAGCCTTCCTAAATCATTAAACACTCTCTTTAATCACACACACACACAGACAGACCTTTGGCTGCATCAGTGATTTCAGATGTTTCAATGCCATGTTCAGAAATGAATGCATGTCACAGGGATCTAGCAACACTTTCTGAAGATGTTTTCAATTTAATATTCAAGGTTGACAAACACCAGTGTTTAAATGTTTTACAATTGCACGATGACAGAAACAGGTCTTTGCTTAAGAGTGATGGCTCGTGTTCCACTTTGGTAAAGTTTTGTAGAGATTAAATCCAAAAAAATACCGTCAAATTCCTTTTTTTAAATTGTATTTCATGCCCTGTGCTTTGCTTTCTTTTGCTCTGACATGTTAAACTTTTTGTTTCAGAGTAAACAGGCTAAGTGCAGGACAGAGAAGTGTGCGCAGACGCGTTACAAATCAGTCTTAATTGTGTTTTTCCCACAGGATTTAGAGGCTTTTTGTTTGTTTTTTTCTGCTAATGTGATAAATTAGGCTGCTGCGGTTTAGAAGAAACCTTTCAAATTCCGTTTGTCTTTGTTTCTTCTTCTTCATAAGAGCTTGTTTTACATTTTTTACTTTAATGTTGCTTGAAGATGCACTCTGGACTGTGAGAAGCAGAACTTGATTTTGACCTAAGACCTAGTTTTGTACCAGGGCAGTGCTGGTCTAAGCACAGATGTGAGCTCTTGCAGTTTGCTACAGCACAAAGGGATCTTTTTGGCACTTGCATCGAGTTGCTATTTTCATGGGCGATGATGAACCTGTTTGTGCAGAGATGGATCGAAGATGGGAAGATGGGTAAAGACATGCCAATGTTTTGATGTTTATTTATGTGGCTGAGTCAACCTCCTCCTCATAAACATTCAGACCTCAACCTGAGCCATGTTTCCATTGTTAAAGGATCATCACAGTGTCTACATGCCATTATCTTTTGTCAACACTGGCCACACTGGTTATATAAACCCCACCCATTTTTCCCAAGATAGCCTTATCTATGAGATATGGTGTTTGTTTACATTTTGTTCATATTCAGTAAATGTTACAGAAAGTGCCTATAAATGTGAGACATCATTGGTTAAAAAGAACATCTGTGTCAGAATCCTTCATGCTATTATTTTAGCTAGGAAGGCAGCACTTGTAAGGAACTATTTTTCCAGGCGTAATAACTTTCATCTCAGTGGCTCACCTCTCTCTCACCCTCACTCAGTGATTTTGACCAAATAAACAGAAGTGAATTACCGACTCCTTGCAACTGTCACGTGTCCTGTTTCACCATGAATGACAGTGAATGAGGTTTAAAAATGCAGTCCGAGATCTACTGAAGTAAACACGTGGTTGAATTTTAACAACATTTGTAGAAGACAGAGGTGATCCCTGCTAATGATGTGAAGTCAAAAATAGACTGGAATGGTCCTTTAAAGTGTACCAGTCTGCATGGCAGCAGCATATGACATCCTTGTCATAGTGCAATCAATACATTTAATGGCACTGTACAAAACTTAAAACCCACAGTGCACTCAGCAGCCAGAGCAATTCAATAATTCATTCAATTTCAAACAATATGTCAATTAACATTTTAAGAGAGTTCAGTTCTTCCACTTCAGCTGCCCAGCCTAGAGTGGACATCACTTAAAATTTACACAGATTATTAATGGCATCAAATTGCAGTATTTGTAAAAATCTGAATGGAATAAATTATAGAAATGATTGCACAAGTTCCGATTGTTATTTAAAGGCAGAAATCACATTTAATGCAGCATTTAGCTCATATTCAAATGGAAATGCTGTAGCTTTAACTAACATACTTGAACCTTATTTTATACCGAAGGACGGCAAAGAGCTTCTGTGGTTCTGTTATCGAAATATCAAACTTTTTCGTTTAATCGTGTATAGCAGAAACAACTGTAAAACTGAAATATTTACAGTAAAACTCGTTGATTTGTATCAAATAGGCAGAAATGTGCTTATATTAACCTACAGAACAAACAAGGGATCCATCTCTGCTGTCCAACGTGACTTGAAGGAAGCAATAATTGCTGTCAGGGAAAAGTCATGCTTGTTATCTATGAGGCTGGTATTCGTAAAGCAGACTGGAAGATTTTCTCAACATGATTTGTCCCAGTATAGATGTGTGTAGTTTTTTTTATGCTAAGTGAGTTGGAAATTGTAAAGGGTCTGTGCTTGTGCATTCTGTCGGTTCTATAGAGCAGTTTAACTTAAACTCATCAATCTCAGACCCTTCATGCTGCCAGCTGTGTCAAATAATGGCAGCGTGGGTTGGCGGTGAATTTGTTATCATATGATCCATACATATCTGAGCATATCTCTCCTACGCAGGCATGTGGGAGGTGTGGGGCAGTTATGAATGATACCTTCAGGCTCAGTATATCTGTCTCTTGGGGATACTTGAGTATGTACTCCTCAAATGTGTTCTCACCTTTAAAAGAGGTTCCGTGCACAGAATCACTATTCAGAAAAGGCTTTTTGTCAGAGCACTCACATTGGATTCTAGTTCACCTCTATCAAGAATTTGGCTCCGTTTATGTCTTTTACATCTTGTTAAAGGACCATACAGTCTATTTATGACTTCTCACCATTAGCAGAGATCGCCCCTACTTTAGTAGATCTCAGACTGCATTTTTAAACCCCATTCACTGCCATTCATGTTGAAACAGGGTATAGAAACACTACAGGACAAACATGAGCAAAATACGGCCTGAGGCTCGGATGCAGCCCATCTCATTGTAGCCTGCAACGTCCTCACAGGTTGGACAAAACCAATAAAATGTGCTCTGAGTTAATAAATCACTCACTTTTAAGCATTTGGGACTCATTTTTCCAATTTCCAAGCGTCACAAAGCCCACATGGCACCTGTACAGACTGACACAGTCATAAATGAGGTGTTGTGTTGACAGAAATGGAGTAAGGATGGCTTCAAAAATGAGAAAAAACGATTCTGAATGTCACATATCTAACCCAGAGTGGACATCTAAATATTTTGTGAAACATGTTGGTTCAAAGGCCATATGTTTGATCACAGTTTTTCATGACACAGTGTCATTCATAGTGTCAGTTACAAACTCATAGGACACAAGTTACACAAGTGAAGCAGAACAGAGAATGCATTAATGTATTCATGTGTATGACAATGTGCTTGTTCATAAACAGTAAATGATATTTCTTCATTCAGTGATGATCTGTATTGCAATGGTTTAAAGTTTGAAAGTTAACTACAGAGAGAAATAGTCTCACACAGTGAGACAATAATAATTAGGAGTGATTAAAAAAGTAATGCACTTTTGTATGTGAACATTTGCTCACAGATATTTTCTTTATGAACTGATGCAGCTATGTTACCTATTGGTAAAAAATTAAAAAAAATGTTCAGTGTTAAACAATCCGCCTTGAGTTCATATTAATAACATAATGTGTTATTAAGTTTCTGTAACAAGTAATGTTTCATCAGTGCAGCATTTCCTAGCAGAAAGTTCTTGTTTTTTTGTTGTTTTTTTAAGGCCTTGTGCCTTCTTGGCTGAAAAGTAGCCTGTCAGAAAGCAGTTTGTCATGTCTATCAAGTTCATGTAGGTTGCTTTAAACTTAATTCAGTGCTATATATTTTATCTTTCGATTCAGTAGTAGAATGTGTGGCCCTCCACTCTCTTCTCTAGGTCAGTGTGGCCCTCTGAAAGAAAATGTTGCTCACTCCTGCTACAGGACATGTATTGGAAGGTAATTTACCCCTCTAGAAAGAAAACATCTGCATTTAATGTGGTCCAAAATTGCTGAGCGAGAGAGCGAGAGGGAGAAGCAGTGGAAATGAAAGTTATTACGCCTGGAAAAATAGTTCCTTAAAAGTGCTGCCATCATAGCTCAAATAGAAGTGTAAAGACGGATTTATTGTCATGTGTTTTCAGGAATTTTCTGTAACTTTTATTAAATATGGATAAAACATGATATCTCAAAGATAAAGGATTTGGGCAAAGATGGATGGGGTTTATGTAACCAGTGTTTGTTGACAATGGACAATGACATGTAGTAACACTGGTATGGGCCTTTAACACTTTGTCTATACAGTTTACTGTGTCAAAATATACAGTTAGGTAGGCCCTCAGATACCTTTGCATTCAGAAGGAATGTTGGCAGAATGTCATACCTATAAAAACAAAATGATGAGGAAAACTGATGTAAATTTGATGGCTTCTTCCAAAAATGATCCTGCACTTCAGCCGTGACTTCCTCGGCTCTTGTTATCACAGTCACACCCCTTTTACACTGACCTTCACCTGGCTTTTGTCTGCAATGAGAATGGATACAATCGGCATTCTTTCCTGGGTCAAATGACTCTTCGGTAGTCAGGTATTTATCGGCTTCAGTGCTGGTTAGCAAGTAATATTAATCAGTGTGTGGACATGCTAATTTTCATCCCTTTCCTGTGCCATGCTATGACACCACAGCTATTTCATCTTCATCTTAATTTGCTGAGACGTCTTTGCTGTCCTCTGGTGGCTCCTAAGGGGGCCAGAGCCAATACTTTGAAAATATGGCATTAAATGACTCAAGGGCAACTGCTATGTGGTGCAAGACTCCATGTTCACTGTGTTAACTGACTGGTTGTAATTTGTGTACCCTTGTGTAAACATTTTTGGCCCTTTATTATTCTAGTCGTAAACTTGTGTTTAATCAAACTGGCATGCAAAAACAATTTAGCTACCATGTTGGTTTGCGAGGACTGTATTTGTTGAAACCACAAAAGCTGCAGGCTTCAGAAAATAAAAGGGTCATTTTCTACTTTTTTGCTTCTCTGTACAGCAGTGGCTGAGCTTAACAAAGTAGGCGTCTGCTAAGTGACTCTCAGGAGTAGAATAAAAGCAGAGGGAGACCTGGGAAATGTGTATTTCAGCAGGTTATGAACCTGTGAATGTGATACCTGATAGAAAGCAGTTACAGTATTGGCACATTTACTGGGTGAGGAGAATTATTCTGCAGTTCTGTGGGTTGTTGCTGCTGGGCAGTAGTTAAAAGGAGTTTTTCGTGTCTCTGCTTTGAAATCCTTTTAATGGCCTCAGGCAGCTGGACATCGGGGTCTTTTGATTTGTCTCGGTTAGGATATCGAGCACTAGGTTGGGTCAACGCAGCAACAAAGTGAAACCTTCATCCATCTTCAAATCTTTCTGTGGACCCCCACTCTTCCGTTACAGAAACATACCCTCCGTTTCAATACTCATACTACCTTACTATTTAGTACGCCAGAGAAAGATTTAGTATGTCCCAGTAGGTAGTATGTGAAATGCAGTATGCCATAAGTACCAGGATGTTCTACTACATCTGGTCGGACTTTGCAGTATTCGAGCCAGCATGCTTTTCTGGCCATTCTGACCCACAGTCCTCTGCGCAGCAGAAAATATGTCACACACGTCACGTCGTGTTGCTAAGATGTAAACAAAGCTGAGACAGATGACAGGTGATTGACTGAATGATAAGCATCGCAATGACAGATGACAGCACATTTAAATGTGAGTAATGTACAAGTTTTTCAACTCCTATGTACAATTTATATATTAATCTACTATTGTTGCTCAAAGCCAAGTGAATAAATGAGGGCAAATGGTAAGTTACATTTGAATGAATTTTACCTTATAATACTTTAGAACATATTCTTGCTTAAGTTGTACTCCAAATTTTCACACCAAAGCTGTGATGGATACAGGAGCATCAGGCGCACTATCATGGCGGAGTAGTATGTCCAAATTGTATGCATGCTACATGCAACAGTATGTACTTGTGAGGGCAGGTGCAGTACATACTACAAGTAAAAAGTAAAATATGTGATTTGGAACACACCTATATATAGAGAGAGAAAAAATCATTTACACAAGCTATTTCATGGGGTGGGGGGTAATTACAACAATGTATTGTCGTCCTGACTCTTGGGATACAATTATTGTATCACTGGTGCCAAATATTGATATTTTAATTAAAATAATAAGTCACTATAAACAGATTTCCCTTTGACTCAACAGCATCAATACTTCATGACTCCTTGCGGTGGCTCTTATTGTATGAATGTGGGCAATGTGAATGAAAAATTTAGTTTAGGTGTTTGTTTTGGCAGAAGAAGACATTGATAATGACAGACAGCGATGAAAAGAATTTCATGTGAAGAGATTGCAAGCCATTTTCTAGTCTAAAGTCTGGACCCACTTTGGTTTTTACAACATCAGTAAGACCAAGAAAATTTTTGTATTAATGTATAATGTATGAATTTTGTATTCTGAAGTTAGACAGAAATTGTGATGTATTATTATATGATTGTCTTGCAATACATCAATCATCGTAGAATCGCTTTATTGTGATATTATTGGTATCGTGGGCCATGTGTCGCATACGTATCATATTGTGAGTTACCCTGTGATTCCCACCACTACTATTTTAGCATAAGAAGTTGGTCTCCATTTAGCGTGGGCTACTAGCTTCACCCACACTTAATGCGACCTCACTTACTGTGTCATGGATTGTGTTTTAATCCTCATCTCTCATCATTTTAATCTATATTTTTCATCTCTGTTGATGTTACTTTACATTTCACATTAAGATCATAGATGTCAATCCAGGGAAATTTTACAGGGAAATATTACAGTCCTTCACCTCATCACTCAGAAGTTCTTTTTTCTCTAAATACATGAATCACAAAAGACAAAAAAACACCCTTTTCACATATCCAGCATTGCTAAAATGTAGCATTTTCTGTTTATCACTAATCCAGAGACCCAAATTTACACATTTGTTACAGAGTATTGTAAATTTTTTTTATCAAAATGGTTCAAAATATTGCAGCTGAAACTGGAAACTTTGAAAAAAGCTTATTTGACATTGGTGTTGAAAGTTGCAGTCTGAATGATTTTCTCTATGTACAGGCCAACAAACAAAATTAGATTCCCTCCATTTGGTCACGAGCATGCGCATGTTACATAGTGACAGAGCAGAGAAACTTCAGTACAGTGCAGGCAGCATATAAGAGTTTAATCTCAATCATATGCTGTGATAAATTTAATTTTGGCTTTTCACAGTTTTTTGGTGCTGGCAGAGACTGAACAGTACCTTCTTGAATTGGATTTAGCCAAGAGAAAAAGTGTTTGGTAGCCCATATTGTTCACAAAACTGTTAGCTCAAGTGATATTTTGTCAGTTTACCGCAGTAATAGCTGCATTTTCCAACTTGTGTGCCAAGCTGGAGTGAAACCACACACACCACATTCAAACCAGCGCTGTCAGTTTTTGAAGCTAATTCGAAGTTAATCTTGTCCAACTAACTGAAAAGAAAACAATCTTCCATAAGCTTTAAAAAAAAGATACTGTACAGTTTGTATAAACCTGGGTCATATGCCTGTTTCACTGCCAAACTTCTCCTATTGTTGGAACAAGAAAGGAAAGTCTGCACAGTGTTAATAACGCCACAGCTGTGCGTTCAATATAACTGACTCCACTGATTCACTCTAGACTTTTCTGCAATGAAAGTTGTTTATGAACTTTTCCATTTTAAACACATCACTGTTTCCAGTCTTTTTCCAGGCCCTGTGGCAAGGAAGGTAAAACTTGCACCAACAAATATCGGAATGTATGGAAAGAGAATTAAAGCGCGAGGTAATCCTGTTAGCCAGTTAATCGCTGTAGACACAAGGTCCAGGGATGCAGGATGTCAGACACAAAAACCTGCAACCTCAGCTTGACCACTAAGTGTGCGTGTGTGTGTGTGTGTGTGTGTGTGTGTGTGTGTGTTTCTGAAGGGGAGGGGTCTGGAGATCCATTACCCATTATCATCCAGGCTCTTGGGGATTACTGTGGATAAAGTGAGAGAGAGGCAGAGAAAAGGAGCGAATGGGACTTAGCCTTATATCCTGCAGCTTTACTCTGCTGTCCAGCTCACCACACAATCACTGGGCTGACGGCAAAGCTCAGAAGGAAGCAATGCTTTAGGAGGTGTTGCAGCCAAAGAAACAGTAATTGAAAACTTGATTAAAATGTCTAATAAGCTTGCAGGATGCCTGCAGTCAGTACAGCCACCTCAATGTTCAGCATCTAATCCAATCTGTCATTGCATTGACCACCTGCAATAAATTTAGAACACAAACATAAAAATTCCTCAATGGTAAAGATACTTAACATAACGTCATTAGTCCACATAACTTTAGTGCAAGTAGGCCTAAGTGTTTTTCTCTGATCTGATCTGATAACCTGCTTAGCAGGACAAAGACAACAGCACAGCACGTTTTTTATGTAGACGATGGTGATTGTGAATTCTACGAAGTTGTGCATGAGTATGCGCACTCAGTTGGTTGGAGCCACATACAGGGTTTAAAGTTCTCTGGCACTGTGTCGGAAATCCAGTGCAGGGCAACAATCAGTTTAGAATCAGAAATAGATAATTATATAGAAAATATTTATGCAGTTTTTTAAAGATGTTTTGTAGCAAGACTATAGCAATATATACATATATATATATATAGCCATAATAGAAAACTATATTTTGTATTAATCTAGTAGACCCCCTGTTTTTAATTGAACTTTATTTAAAAACAATTTTGTGTACACTTTCGTTGAAGTGTCAGTTCAATAATGCATGTGACCCTGCTACTTTGAGAGAGTGCTGCTCTAAATAGACTTTTCATTTTGTTTCTGTATCATCGTCGCAATCTTTTGGACTAATGTGGCAATGGTTTGTAGCCCTATTATATAACAGTAGCACTATTATGCCACATTCACTATTGAAAGAACAATGAAGGAACGAGTGCTGGATTGTTTAAAAGGGGTTGTTGGATGAACTGTTCGTAATTGCTTTGAAAGTTGTGCTTGGACTCGAATTTAATGACCAGACAGCTTCCAACTGAGGGTGAGTAGGCTTGATAATTTGAAAATTCTTCCACCATTTGACCCTTTCACGTTAACATGAGGATTGGTGTTTGAAACAATTAGATTTGCTGCTCTTGTCTTTCTGAAATGCATCGCAATATGTGCCACAGCTGGCTTCCCTGTGGCTGGTAGCCTACAGCTCGTGGGGTTGTTTTTAGCGTCAACCAGCACAGTAACATTATCTAAAATAACCTTCTGTCGGTGTTCAGGAAACGTGCCTTTTCTCGTCAGTGCACTTTGTAAGTGTGTGTGAGAAAGATATTAATAAACAGGCTAATTACTTAATAGCTTTTTTAATGACCTGGTGTCTTGTAACTTATCACTATGTACTTTATAGACCTTCATTAAGAATTAGAAGAAGCCTACTTAATATTAAGGTAACGATAATTACTTCCTTGATTCATTCCTCACTTCTTTTTTCTCAATTAACTAATCATTAAGTTATCATTAGCTGCTCAGAGAACTTGATCAGCAGTCATAAACAGATGGTTTGTAGTAGTTACACATTCATTCCTTATTTGGTTCTTGGTAAGAAGTAAAATTTAAAAAAATCTGAATTTGTTGGCTTTCAGCACCCCAGCTTCCTCCCACAGCCAAAAGACATGCACTTTAGCTTAACTGGGGACTCTGCATTTCCTGTGGTGTGAATGTGATCGTGAAGGGTTGTTTGTCTCTATATGTCAGTCCTGTGACGAACTGGCGACTTGTCCAAGGCGTGTATCCCGCCATCGCCCAATGTCAGCTAGGACTGGCTTCAGTCCCCTGCAACCCTGCAAAGGATAAGCTGTTACAGATAATAAATGAATTCCCATGAAATTTTGTACAGCCAGGTCAAATTAAAGTCGGTGCAGTCAGGTAAAAAGGAGAGGGGTGAGCATTGTTTTCAAGGACAAGTCAACACAAATTAATACCTGCTGTGATCTGACTGTTCATATCAACAGTCTTAAGCTGCGAGCAATGTGTGTTACCTCTCAAATAACACTATGTAGTACAATATCTCCACCTCACCATCCCTCAGTGGGCAGCAAATTGCTCCAGCTGAGCACATGAAGGACAAACACACAAACCGGACAATGACTTTTAGGGAATATTTGCATCGAACCTGAAATTATTCAAAAAGCTGGAATATCATTGGAATAAATGAATAAAGTACAGACAGTACAGGCACATAAACCTAAATATTACCTTCATATTACGTGTGTTTGAGCCATCATTTGCTCAAGGCAGAGTTTAGGACTTTTAGCAAGTCAAAGTTGTAAAAGTGCAAAGGAAAAAAAATCGACAGATTTAAACAGTCTGCAGAAAAAGCAGTGCAACAGGTTATATAAAAGACACAAGAACAATTGTGGATTGACAGTGTTTTGAGTGAGCACTGCGGGCAGATGACACGGGTTTTGTTTTTACACACAAAAAGTGTATGAGAAGGTGTCGTGAGTCATTTAAGATCTCAGTCGACCTCTTCAGCCTGAGGATTTTTCAGTTTAATTGAGCCATAATTAACTTTTCATTGTGATGTAGGTTTGAATCAAGGCAGCAAAGAAACCCATCTGTTGTGCACCTGGTATTGCTAAAGAGGTGCTATTTATGTTGTGTATTTGGAAGTGTTCTAATACTGCATATAAGCTTGTTGTAGGATGACTTGCTGAACCCCTTTTGCTTTCACAATTGTGATTTATGAAAAACTTTTGACTGGTTTTGCAGGACCAGAGACAGCCGAAGAAAGGCCCCAAGAAGAGACAACATGATGTAAACTTTCAGATGTGTGAGTGTGTGTCAATTAAACCCTGTCTCACAGCAAAACGCACAATAGCTACGTTGGTCCACAGCCTAAAACGTATTTAGCTTACATTATGGGCTCTTATATTGTGTTATAGTTACATTTGTTTGTGCCTATTCTTTTCTATTGCTTTGCATCCTAGTCATGTGACTCTCAAATTTCCCTCAGTGTGAACAAAAA
>JAQLOL010000003.1:26530708-26542588 GCA_029783665.1 Naso thynnoides
GACAGCTGATTTTTAAATACCATGAATGGAAAGCATCAGAAACATCCAGCTCTGGATTTTTCTTACGCTTTCCATTCATATTGCTGTTATTTCAAGCAAAAAAGAAAAAGATGTGATTAATCGCAATTAACTCAGGAAATTTTGAGATTAATCGCGATTGAAAATTTTAATCGTTTGACAGCCCTAATTTATTTATTTATTTATGTTTTTGTGAAGTCCCCAATTTTTTGACTTGGAATTCCAATTTAAAAGACCGTTCCATTGCACTTTTTGCAGTTGAAGGTCGTTTTTTTCTGAGTCCTGAGTAAAGCAGATGTGGCATTAGGACATGAGGCACGTCATTTGTTTCAACAGCCAATCAGCTCGTAGCAATGTCACCTGTCGCTGACACACGCAACCTAGAGCAGCCAGTAGGAACACATACTCTCTGAAACGAACCGTGATTGGAGAAGCACAGAGGTTAAGTGCTCTTTCAGACCACCTGAATTACAATATGCTGAAAGGATATTATGGGATTTTTGTCCGATGGCAACAAACATAAACTGCCTATCCCAACTTTAAAGGGCAGTGGAACTTGCTCTATTTTTTGTTTAGTTTTTTTCTTTCGGTTAAGATGAGTTTGTTGTTAGTAATGCAGGAAGATTTTACACTCACAATAGAAATGGGGAAATATCATCTCAGATGCTCATTGTTTTTCAAGCAGGTTACATATATTAGACCTTACATATGTAAATCTGCTCTCTGTAGTATGTGGGATGTTCTCCACCAGGACCATGTAAGAAATCCTCACTGCTGAAGGACACAGTCTGCTGGTTAATAGCGTCCTCAGTTTAGCAGCTTCTGATCCCCCACTTTGGATTTCATGACAGTGGTTATGGTAAGAGGAAACAAGATTGACTGTTCAGATATGAACAGGACTCGTCATGCTCAGTATTGTTTCTCTCTGACATTTAGCAGCAGTACACAGTCTCTGTGTGAACAATGAGCACTTTCGCTCTGGTGAGGAACGTCTTGTATCTTCATGTGCGCACAGAGCAGCCGTTAACAAACCACCCACTTAAGCTGAGCAGAGGTAAAAACCAAATGAAGCCCCTTCTGCGTGTCAGCAAAAGCATTAACTGGTGGTGGGACTAAATTCATTAAAGGTAAATATGTTACTGCTCCGTTCTGCTCCACCAGGATTTAACTCATAGCTGCTTCAATGTCTATGCTGTTATTTCTCCATGGGCTATATGTCGAAGTGTCTCCAGCAGCAGACCAGACAGCAGTGACCGACACTTTCCGCTCCAACAAGCTATCCCACACTGCCATCTGTGGGTCAGAGAGTAAACACCAGCCAAAATGTGAGACCACCCTTACATAAGGGATCTATGAACCAACAGTGTGCTGGCTGCCTTATAATAAGCACGCTGAGATGACGCTCAGCTGGAGGATCCCACCGGGAAGGCAACGCCAGCGCGACCCACCACACTGATTTACATGTGGCCCACATTGATGGACTAGTTTTGTGCTCTGAGAGGCAGTGAAAGAGACAGACAGACAGAGAGGCTGCCATTTTATGCATCCTCCGATCCCGTTTCTGCCTCAAAACAAGCACGCACACACACGTGCAGTAATTCGGCCTATCTCCGATGCAGTGAACCCAATCCCATCTGTTCAAGGAGGATAAATTCTGGCAGGGGGAGTCTATCTGCAAGCAAGATTTATTTACTGGAAACAACTTAGGCTTTGCTTTCTCTGGCAGCCTGGCTCTTTTTTCTCTCTTTCACACTCCTCCCTCCCACTGCTTCTGCCTCCTGCTGCGTGCTGTCCTGCAGGTTCTGAGCTAGCTCAGCCAGGTCGATAGCCACTAATGAAAGGCGCCTTTATGAAAGTGTCAGCTGCTTTCTCTCACTGCAGCAAGCAGCTCTAATTTGAAGTAATGGTTATTGGCTGGGCTATTGATTTATTGAGCTGGTGATTAGTGCACTGTATCAGCACAGGAGCAAAAGAGGGAAGGAAGGAGTATAGGAAGTGTTTGGAGGTGTGTATGTGTGTGTGTGTATGTTTGATTTGCATGGGTGGGAAGGCGGGAGACCGGGGGAGGATGGAAGAGTATGCGCAGATGTGTTTTTATGAGACACAGAAAGATAAAGACCACATGCTGTGTGAGTGTCAGCCTCCATCATCACTGTCCTGTTTCTTCTCTTGTGATTCTGCTTTTGTGCTCTGATAAAACAACCCGAGGAAGTAAAGAAACTCATTTGCTTACTGCAACTGTTTCCTCCTAAACAATAAACAAAAATCATGCACCCATGTGTAAACATCTGTATAAATGTTTTAATTTTACCAATAGTGAAAGAAGCCAAGTCACATTTTATTGACATCAAATGGTTTTTCTAAGATGAACTGCAGGATAGTCTCTGTATTCCTTAAATGCATGTGTGATTGACGCGTGTCTGTCAAAAATCAATCCATCTTGTACTTAATCCTGCTGAGACTTTAAAGCCTTAGTAGAAACATATTGTTTGCTGTCCGCCAAGTCAGTAAAAAATAAATAAATAAATAATTCTCAAAATCCTTCAAATTTGCTTAGTTTTACAATTTCAACATTCATCACCTCTTATCATCTTTTCCAGGATGAACAGACATGCATTAGAGGGATGACTTATCAGCCCAGCAACTGATAGAATTCCATTGTTATTGGATATTTTCCACCTCAAAAGTTTGGTCAGATATCAGCATTTATTAGGGCATTAATGGTACATGGATGTGTGGGTGGATCTGTGTGCAAACAGTCTTTCAAGCAGGAGACAGGAGCCTGTGTTCTGCATTCATGTGACTACACAGGCTGCTTTTTCTTTTTCTTTTTTAAAGCCACATGGACATTAATGACCTTTACCAAAGGAAGCTCGTTTATTTTGGTCTTTAATCGAGTCTCTAAAGGCGCACTCACACTGGGCGAGTCAAATGTGCGTAGGCATGGTACGGATTCGTTCCGTGCTCAAGCACGGCACGCTTTGCCGGCCCTGGCACGGTTGGAAGAGGTCGACTTCACTACGGTACGGATGCACGTGCACGAACACAAGCACGGAGCGCTGACATCGCTGCGACTGTTTGTGGAGGATTCACCTTAAATTCAGACAGACAACAGCATACGAAGTCCAGCTAAAGAGCAGTGGAAAGATCCACGACTTCTTTTAGATTGCGGATACCAGAGAAGAACATAAACAATTTTATTACAAGATGAAAAAAATTGCAGGTAAAAAACAAACAGGGGACAAACGTGCTTCAGCACGGTATTGAGCAACCGAGCCAGTGTGAGTGCACCCTAATATTGTAGGAAATCTCCTTAAGATAGTAAAGATTGTCTAAATATGAAGATTGATGGCTTAAGTATAAATAGCCTAGATACACATGGAATGTATAAATACTATTATCCAGATAAATACAGTAAATGGCTTTTTTTGTGGTACTATTGTGTTCTCTATCCAGTAACTCCCATCAATTGTTGTTTTTTTTTTTGCATCCAGTTACAAAAACAAACTTAAGCATAAAAATAGAAAATCTTATTTGGTTGTGTTTTCAGGCTTGTATTATTCAGTACAGTTGTATTTAATCCTGACTGCTGAGAAATTAAATTCAACATGAATGTAACAGTTTGTTTGGTTACACTGGACCCAAATGCAGACACCTAGACCGGAGGAATGGATTAAGGGATTTTATTGTAAGGAATGCACTGGAGAATGATGGGAAAGATGAAGGCTGGTGAGATCAGCCAGGTCTTGCGAGCTTCACACTGGTTTCTCTCCAGCAGATCTGTCTGGATTTTCATCCATCTCAATGGGAAGGCTGGCGTTCTGACCGCTGTTTGTCCCTCAGGCTCTGATTAGGCTGCCTCTGTCGTCTTTTCCCCTTAAAATCTCAATAACTCCAATTTCATAAAAATGCGTAGACGTGTATTTCAGAGCATTAGCCTTTACGCTTCAGGCAGCTGGACACTTGTTTGTGGTTGTGACAGCAAAGCTGCTAATAACTAAAGTTTTTTTTTTGCTGACCATCACAACCACAAACTCACGCTGAGTTATCGCTGTAGCAAAGGTTATAAGCTCTGAAACACACGTCCATGCAACCTGTTTTTCATTAAATCAGAGTTCGGCTTAGCTAAAATTTAATGGCATTAGCAGCATTTACTAGCAGGATTTCCCCTGCTAAAGCTATTGATGCTCATGTCAACGACTACATAAACCAATCATGGGCTGCCTTCCACTGAGGGACAAACAGCAGTCAGAACGTAGGCCCTGATTGGCTTGACCCCACGGAGATGGGTGGAAGTCCAGACAGATCTGCAGAAGTAGAAACAAATGTGAAGCTTGCCGGATCAAGTTGGTCTCACCTGGCTTGGAATGATGAGGTTGCTGAGGCAAAAGGTGGTTACTGTGTAGTTACTGTGTGGCACGAGGCAGGAGGTACAGTGGCAGAGAAACAGGGGAGTGGCTGAGGAAGTGAAGCTGTTCTGCTGAAGGAGGCTGGGCGGCGCTGGAGCTCAATGGTGGATGGCTCTGGAGGCAACAGGGAGACACAGGACTAGTTTACACAATAAAGTGGTAGAAAATACTGAAAAAACTTGCAGTAAAAAAAAAAAAATCACTTGGGAAACAACATTAGAGATTCGGCCAACTATACCACATGAGAAGCGGGACACAATCTAGCAACGAGTGGAGAGAAGACTGCAGTTCTTATTCTGTGGTTGATAAAGCTGATGGAAAACAGACGTGCATGCCCAGAGATCCATCACCCAGGAAGCCATACCCAGCCTCAGAGAAACACGCAAGAACCAACCAACGTGAAAAACAAACACGAAGTCCACAAAAACACACTGTTAAAAAGCCATGAAAAATACACAAAATATCCAAACAAGGACAATTAAAGTTTTAAAAGACAAAAAAATCATGCAAATACTCTAAATGGTTCAAGAACAGCTTTTAATTTACCTTGGGTTTGAACTAATTTAGTGTAATTTAGTCAAATGTTACAGGGATTAAGAGGATAAAGGCTGTTTAATGTGTATTAAAAAATACACACAGGTATTAGGTAAGGTGTGTAGGTGCAGAGTTGAGAATTTTAAAATAAAAAAAGCTGGTGATACAAGGCAACCAATGCTAATGCAGTTTATTTAAAAAGGTGTCAGTATTTGCAATTTCAGTCACATTGAAATACCACAAAACTTTCTTTAATATTGCTCTGAAAACACTGGAACGTGTCCGTCTCTTATTTTTCATGACTGGGGACTCAGAGTTTGAGCTAATGCACAAAGTGATTGTTTCACATTCATCACCGCACAGAGAGGATAAACTTAAACTTCAGCAGATAACCACTTTCCTATAAACCGTTCCCAAAAGCGCTTTTGACTTAAATTGTAACATTTGTAGGAATAACCGCTGCTCCTTTAAATGGCGGTTTGGACACGTTTTGTAATAAAGTTGTGTGGTTGGAACCACAGCTCCAGAGCAGCACTTAGAAGAATAGCTCGTCATTAATTATTGAAGTCCTCGCCATTGCAGCTCCAAAGGAACAAGGAAGTAATGATACGGCAGGGAGGACAGGTTTCAAGCAAATAAACGGTTTTTCAGACTTCACAAGACTACAGCTCGTACTATACAGGAATTTATAGCCAAAACAACTACGGTGGCATATTTGATGCATTTTTAATGAACATGGTATCCTCAAGTATGTTGCAGTATAATTCCACTAGAATCATGCAGCATTTGTTCCTTTATCGCCACTTAAACGTTCTTTTTGCTTTTAGTCTTGTGTCCTAAAAGTGTTTAACATTTAGATGCACAATTGTGTCTTAAATGACCCGGTTAGGTTGTTTTCTTGCAACATCTCTGTAATTATAAGTTGCCATCATTTCATACTCCAGGCTTTCCTCAAGAAACATGTTTTTCATGCCATTTAAAGTTTTAACTTGTGTTTTGGAAACTTTAAGTAATTGTGGTTTTTGTGTTACTACCCCCAAGTTTCCAAGAGTGGGTCAAAAATGACCTGCATGCGTTTCCTATGGAATGTAATGAGAACCTTTGATTCTTATCAGCTGTGGCTGTCAGGGACATATTTGTTGATCACAAAGACTTTGAAATCTGAAGTGTCACCCCTCAGGAAAACCACTGAACACTGCAACATCTGATATATAGAAGTATAATCTTCTTTTTTTTAATGTCAGGAAGTATTTGATGTAATGAAACTGGTATAATTCAACAATATGACAACATTTGTGTGTGTGTGTCATATATTCATTGCAAAAAAAGTATGTCACTATCATGTATCAACAAGCTAGCTTGTAAAGAAGTTAACATCACTGTAGGTATTGCATGTGTGAGAGCATGACTGTGTGTTTGCGTTTATGTTACTCATGACTTCTGTTGGAAATAGTTTGTTTTATTAACATGTATCAACAAGTCAGTCTATTTTATAGTTCTTTAACAAAAGCTTGCTAACTAAGCTAGCTAACATTACTGTTTGTAGCCTGCTGTGCGTGTGCGTGTGTGTGTGTGCGTGTGTGTGTGCCATTCATGACATTACTGTGTAATGTCAAGAATGTCACAGTAATGAAATGTCACATTGTGACATTTCATTACTGTGTGAAGGAGGTGTTATCACTGATTAACAAGTTTGCCCATTTTATAGTTACTGTACATTACTGTGTCTAGGCCTATTGTGCATGCGTGTGTGTGTGTGTGTGTGTGTGTGTGCTCGCATGAGTGTGTGCACTTATAACTATATATTAACAGTGAGAGATTTGCTTGTCAATCAAATCATTCTCCTTCCTTTTATGTTTCCTTGCATAATGAAATGACTGGACAGTCGCACATACACACACATATATATATATTTCCTATTACTGTTATGTGTGAATTTCCTTTTTTTCAGTTATTCCAAACATCAAAAAGTGGGGGAAAAAAGTGTTTTAAACATGAAATCTTCTTGTGTGAACCAAAATATAATACATAATATAATACAAGTAATTAACCTTAAACAAAATCACAAAAACGGCAACGTTGGCTGTTGGCTCTGCCTGTTATGATGCACTCATAGTACGACCACCTTGAGGACAAACACATGCTCAAAGAAACAAACAAATCAAATTATTCCTCCTGCCTCTGTCACTATTTCCAGCACTGACTCTACGTGAGCCTCCGAGGAGCCATAACAGCTAATATCAAATTGAATTAAGACGAGAAGTGACTTTTTCCATCACCTTGCCTATCTGGAGTTTTGGATGGGCCGAGAGGGAGACAAAGGCAGGGCCGCAGATAGGGGTCACTCTTTCATTAAAGAAGCTAATGGCATACAGAGTAAAGGAGCTGATATTAGCCACAGGGAAACCTATTAAGACTGGGATGGAGACAGTCATGATGAGAAGCTGATTACAAAATCACTGAAAGGAAAATGGCTTGAGAGATAAGTAAAACTGGAGCTCAGAGGCTGTAAAAGACACTGAAGCGACGGAGCACAGGTCAGACAAGTGAGAGGAGCCTGAGCGGAAGGTTGTATGATAGTGAGACAATTATATGATTTTCTTTTTCATGTCATACTTCTTTTTTCAACAGATACATTTCAGTCATTTTAGAAAAACTGATACTGTGAAAGCTGATAGTCTAGCACTGGTGTAAACTTAAAGGGCAACAAAACCCGCTGAGTTTTGGCTGAAGTTGCTCCCTGAAATTCAAAAAGTGAATCTAAAACACAAAAAAATTGATCAGTTTATCAAATGTGTCAATTCAGGCCCTGCTAGGAGGCTTTACTGACAGTATAATAGAGTCTGCTCTCAAGCGACTGAAGCCAGATTTAGCCATCAAGATATTTTAGTTCTTCCAAAGTTCACTTAACCCTCCTATTATGTTCAGTCAAATCTGACCGAGTTACAAGATTTCTCTCTTTTTTAAAAAATACAGTTAATTTTGTTTGTCATGAGGTTCCATGACTTTGTTCACATGTGGTCTCTGCACACACAAAATAGATTTTGAGAATTTTTATTAAATTTTGTGCGTTTTATTGAACTTGTATACACCCACGGTGTTCCCGGCCAAACATGACCAGCCACTCAAAATAAATGGGTAAGACTACAATTAGTGTGTAAAATAGAGTTCAAGCACATTCCCACACTACCATCCCACACACCAACATGCAGGTGTCGTTGAGCAGGCACACACACACACACACACACACACACATACACACACATACACACAAACACAAACACACACACACACCTTATGCCCCCCTTTTTGTCCTCCATGAGAACCTCCACTGGAACCCATCTCCAATAGAACTTTTACCCCATGGGAGCCACACCTGTTGGAGGTCCACTCAAAAGAACAAAAGAAAAGCACCAAACATTGTTTCAGTGATACATAAAACTTTCTCACAGCTCTGGTATACAAAACCTTTTTGAGGCTTTTCTAAAAATTAATTCTGTGGCAGCACGCTGGCTAAGTGACGATATATGTGAGGCTCTGGATTACAAGTTGTATGAGCTGAGGTCAGTAAGGCATACAGCCCATAAATACCAAATTAAAGTACAAAACTTGTAATGTTCACTAAAATTGGAGTTAATCAAAAGATATAACACAACATTAGGTAATAAAATATGTATTTTTATGGATTTACAATCATGTAAAATGGATCGGTCATTTTTGACCAGGAACAGAAGAATAATTAAGCTGAAATGAACAGAATAGGAGGGTTAACATTTTTTGAACATTGTTTAACATGTACAAGCAAAAAAGAGCAGTAGCCTTTGTTATCTTTAGCCTACACCATGTGAATTTTGATTTCAGAAAAAAAAAACATATTAGCCGATCGTAAACACTTTTACGGAGGTTAAAGAAAGATAAGAAAAATCTTTCTATCTCCCTTTCAGATCCTGTGGTGAAGCGTCACCCAGCACCATCACCTACAAACCGTCAACTGGACAACCGAGAGGTGAAGTCCCTGCAGCACAGCACAGCGCCACCCAGAGGCCTGGTACAAACTGACAGCCCAAACTTCCTCTGCAGCAGCCTGCCTCAGCACTGGAGGTGCAACAAAACCCTGCCAAGAGCTTTCACTGTGAGGAGTCACCCATCTGTCTGTCTGTATTCATGTATAAAGTGAAGAATTAGCCCTAACTTTTTACCATCCTCCAGGTGGTTGCCCTGGGCAATGATGTGCCAGATGGTGTGGTTGTCATGGTGATGGCTGGCAATGAAGACAACAGCAGCGCTGAGCTACGTAACGCTACAGCAACCATGAAGCAAGGCCGTGCCTACTTCAACGACCTCCGTTTCATAGGCCGCAGTGGGAGAGGTAAGTCGTATGTGTAGTATTGATATACAAAAGCCTGTGACAGGACATTTCAAAGTGTGTGTGTGTGTGTGTGTGTGTGTGTGCGGGTGTGCTTTCTTTCAGGCAAGTATTTCACACTGTCCATCAATGTGCTGACGTCGCCTCCTCAGATCGCCACCTTACCTAGAGCCATCAAGGTTACTGTGGATGGACAGCGGCTGCCAAGACGTCAGTACAAACCAGAGAACATTATGCGATGGTTATGTCAAAGCTTGCAGACAGACAGACTTATTTCCTGTCTGTCTCTCTCTCAGGACAGAGGCAGAAGGAGGTGAAGTCGGGAGCGTTCAGGTCATCCAGCAGCAGCTCTGCATCATCAGGTATAAGAGGTGGGAAGTCATTTTGGTGCTCATTTCTAAAAGCAGGGGAAACCAGAAATGTGAGGAAGCCATCTTAAGTGTTTGTCCAACCTCAGTTATTTCGCCTGCTTTCAAAAATCATGCTAATATTACCTTTTGCCTTTTGGATTGCAGGTATGAAACAGTTTATGTGTGTGTAGAGTGTTTCCACAAAAGCATTTTCCAACTTTAATTCACTTCTTTCATCTTCTACAGTGGATGATGTTTTCTTAGTTTGTCATAAGACAAAACATGACAGAAGTTATTGAGGAAGATCATGCAACACAGTCAAAAGCACCGGAAAACCAAGTGGACTTTGAATTTCTTTTGTGCTGAACTGCTGATTTTGATGCTCAATATTAGGTGATGCGTTTTTGTCTCTCCTCAGATTGTAGATCCTTTTCCTCTACTCTGTGGACCAATGAGCCGTCGTTTCTGGGTCAGGTGACCTCTCTGAGTTCCTCCTTCACTCCAAGTCCCAGACTGCACCACCTGCCTGCCCTCTCCTACTCCACTCAGCCTACCTCCTACAGCTCATACCTGTCCACTCCTCATCCTCCTCCTCCTCCACCTCCACTGAGCCACAGTAGTCCTTTCCCGTCAGGCAGCTTTTACTGTGGACCAAACCAACCACATCAATCCACGGGGGAGGACCGCAACATCATCACATCACTGACAAATTACATTGAGGGGGCGTGTCTTTCTGTAAGAGGCGAGGAGCTTGTCTGGAGGCCTTATTGATGATTTGATATATTGTGTTATATTAGCTTCAAGTTTTCGGGTTCAGGAAATTTCCAACGTGTTTTCACCCCAAATAATCTTTGAACATATTTTTTTTTCCTTTTAACAGTAACTGTAACTTCAGTGTACTGCATTATACTGTTACTGTAATATTCATGCAGTTTTTTGGTGTGTGTTACTAATACTTGTATGATCAAGTCAAACCATAAATAAATAATATGAATTAAGTTTTTTTTTATTAAAGTTCTCAGGATTAGACAATTAAATTGCTGTTGAATACATTTTATTCAAGCAACAGGTGTATAAAAAATTGGCATTTGTCAACTTGGATACACAAAATATAATATTTCATTACAATGAAACAACCCTGAATACACAACATGTGAGTGACAGGCCAAAACTAAATTTGACATAATTGATGATTTGGACTTTTTTTTTTCCTACTATCAAATTTTAAATCTTTTTTTCTTAAATAATAATTAAAAAAAGCAATAACTGGGCTTTAAAACTGCCAGGATTATATGATGTCAGGACAGAGAAAACAGAAACCTGTAAAACAATCATATGTTTGAAAATGTCAAACAAACACACAAACAAACAAAAAAACATGCAGCGATATGAATACAGCCAGGAAATAACTGAGTAGAGAAAGGAGGATTTGTATGTAATGTGACACTAAAAATATTCTCTGCACTGACCTGCTTGATTTGGCTTGATACTAAAACCAGTGGGACCAAGTCACAGTTCTGCAAGTCACAAGTTAGTCTTTGTACTGAAGTCCCACGTCAAGACTGACATGTCCAAGTAAAGTTCCGAGTCCTAAACTTTGAGTTTCAAGCCCTAAACGAACCGTCCTAAGCCTCTTTGTGACTTTGACTGTGCGACTTTGTGACTGTGAATTTCGGACTTAATCCGACCAGAGTCCAGCTCATGTGATTTAAGAGCACAGCGCTGTTCAAAGCCGGTCAAAGCAGTTATCGCTGACTGTCCACCTGCAGAGCGTTCAGTTCGGCCACTCTTCTGCTCCACTCCTCCTCTGTCATCTCTTCTTCTTCTGCTCCTTCTCTGTCATCCTCCTCTACCTGATGCTCCCCTGAAATACAGATGGTCATGTTACCATAGCAACAACAGCAGCTGATGGAAAAGGAGAAGAAAATCAGCCCCTTCACTATCATAGTGAAATCACAGTTCTCACCAGTGCAGGTCAGTGCGGTGCAGACCCAGTTTCCACAGGCACACACACACTTGTTACACTCCATCTGAGTTTCAGCCCCGTCCTCGAACACTTCGTCCTCCAAGGCACACTCTTCATGCACGCACGCACACACACACACACACAAACAACAAAAAATGTGTTTAGAATGTGTGTAAACATATATATATATATATATATATATATATATATATATATATATATATATGTATATGTATA
>JAQLOL010000003.1:26563325-26575366 GCA_029783665.1 Naso thynnoides
TCTGTCTGTCAATCTATCCTATGCAAATACATTAAATATAAAAAAGACATATAGAAATATTTCTCAAGAAATCAACAAATTTTAGAAACAGACCCTCAGTTTATTATTTAGTCAGAGGAAAAAAAGGGAAAACAACAAAATGTGTCACTCAAAACTTTTTGATATTCTAACAATGCATCTCTGCGTTTGTTTTCAAGGCGACAACATCTTTTCAAGAATGTCTGAGCGGTGACTCACAGAACGGATTTGCTCTTTTCACGCAGCTTTAAACTCTAAATATTAAAGATCAAAGTTTCCAATCGCACTCCATTTGTTCCTCTCTGTCTTCTTTCTTCTCCGGAACAGAAAAGACGGTCAGTGAACCAGCGAAACCTTCCTGCACCGTCACTGTGCCAAACACTAATGCTGCTCGCTCCCCTGGCTGCTGTCCAGCTTCTGTAAACGGAAAAATTTAATAAAAGTGTTCAAAGAAAACACGGCTTCCTTTTCTCATTGTAACATTTTTAAATGAGTACACCACTACCTTGGCCTTAGGTTGATGAGATGAGATACACCTCTCCTCACATTCATGCAAAGTTCAGCTGAAGTTAATAACTTTTGTTGCGTTCCTGTTTTCATCTTGTCCTCGTCTCACACAAAACTGATCCTGCCCGACTCAGGTAAGATGTAAATATATTTGTCTAAAACGGTTTTATTATCCTCTTTCATAAAACAACTTACAGACTTCAGGAACTGTATTTCCGAGCTGAGCGCCTCCTTCTTAAGCTTGAGCTCTTCTTCTTTATACATCTCCAGCTCCTTCCTCAGTCTGGCAAACAAATAAAACCAGTGTCAGTTACCGAGAGAGTCGGCAAAAGAAAGGAACAAAAGAAATATAAAAGGGACAACTTGTGCAGAGAGGCTTCCACGCCTGTGGTTATATATCCAGTTTGAACCTACTGAGGATATTATGAAAACAAATGAATAACAGGACGCTAAAATCTATTTTTTTGGAATTCGTGTTCGTGCTGACAGTGACTCAAAGCTACAGCACAACTCTGCAGAAAGTTGTTTTTAAAAAGGCTTGACATGTTTTGATAAAGGTTTAGTGACATGCGGTGAAAATTTGCTAGATCCCACAGTTTCTGCTTACGTGCATCAAAAAATGTTATTACTGCTGATAATCTGGATTTAGGTAACGGCTGAACTTTGATGTTTACAGCTTTAATTTAGGCTAACTTCCACAGCAGGTGCAATATTTACAAGCTGGTCGACAGCTGAGCTTTATCCCGAAGTATTTGTTGTTGGATACAAGGTACAAGACAGCAGGAAATGTCCATCCCCTCCATCATTATGTAACAGGCACACCTGCTAAATCCAAACAGCAAGAGAAACCAGATTGTACTTGACTGGCTTTACCGCTGTGCCTGCTAAACTCAACTGTGCACGTTGAGAAATAACCCTGCTGTTTTACCGCAAAAGGTTCAGTATTCATATTTTCTTTTGTTTTGAAACGATTGTGTATTTGATAATCAGGGTTGGGAAGGTTTCTTTGGAAAAGTAACAGGTTACAGATTACTAGTTACCCAATCTCGGAACCCATCGGCTGCATTCGCCGTCTGACTTCTGGTAGGCAGCCATACGGCCTCTGGGGGCAAAACCAATTATTCATGGGCTTGGAGGAGGCGAATTTCTGTTTCTGACTTCCTTCTCCACATGCCACTCGCTGTTTACTGTCCGACTGTTTACAGTCTGACACGAGAACGGAGTTGGAGTTGAGAGACCGCATCTACCAGCGGATCTTTTCACAAGTAGCCAGTTTGCACGCCCTTAACGGTTAACAGTCCGCCATTCTGGTATCAAGATCACTCCTTGCCTACAGACTCTACATTCATTCATTCTACATATAGAGACTACTAGTTACCCTACTGAAAATGTAACAAGTAATATAAATATTTCAGTTACTTTATTGAAGTCATGTAACTCATTACTTCTGATCACTTTTTGATTGCTTTGAATGTTTCCAACTGTTAACCATTTTCAGATGTTTAAAGCAGGCCGTGTTAATTGCAGACGTGGGGCGCTGCCATTTCAAACAAAAGAACACGTCAGGAGCATCAGAACAGCATGAAGCTTTACTAAACGGCCTTGATTGGAAATGACAAAGGACGACATTGTGCACTTCAAAGCATACAAAGCAACAGAATGAATATTATTCAACATACAGCTTAAGCTTTTTACTAGTGCTGTCAATCGATTAAAATATTTGATTGCATTTAATCGCATGATTTTTATAGTTAACTCGTGATTAATTTACAATTAATCACATTTTTTTATTCAGTTCTAAATGCACCTTAAAGGGATATTTTTCAACTTTTTATTACTCTTATCAGCGTGTGTTTGGACACACATGCCTGTTTTATGCAAATGTATGTTTATTATTATTGCAGCGATCCAAAACAATGAAAAATACTGTCATAAATATATTTTGATCGAGCACTCAGGGCTGTGCTAAATTTGGTCTGTTGTGATCAGGGCTCGATTACTCGTGTCTTTTACTTCAGTCTCGTCTCTGTGTCTTACTGATTATTACTTCTGAATGTCTTATTAAATACTCAGCCTAGGTTCAGGAGTGGGACCACGCTATAATAGTGTCCCAGTATAATAAAAAGTACAAAATGGTGTCAGAAAACAGAGTTAGAGAGTTATTCGAGTGAGGTACAGTGCGCTAACGGAGCTAGCCTGGAAGCTAACAGCTGACTGTAACCGTAACGACCATGGAGCTGCTCAAGCCAGCGTCACTGCTAAGACTCACTGGTAACCTTTTAATAATGTCCCAGTATAATACAGACTAAGACGAATACTGTCCAGAGTATACACTTACTCCTCCACTTTAGCTCTCTGAAGTTGTGTATCTGTGGTGGCTGCATCGCTTCCTGATTTCCAAAACTACGGGGTGGGCCGAGGGCCAGAACATGTGCTCCTTAATCGTGCGTTAAAAAAAATTAACTTTAATTAACGTTAACTTTGACAGTCCTACTTTTTACAGAACATCTTTTGATGTAACCCCCTTTGTACCTGTAATTTAATGGCACATTCTTTCTCAGTAACTGTAACTGATTACAGTTACATTTATTTTATAATGAAATCACGTAAATTCATTCCATGTAAGTAGTTACTCCCCAACACTGCTGATGATGTTGTCTCTAGGGGGTTTTTGGCATAGAGGTAGAGGTATACTCAGAGCCCCAAGGGACAAATCACTCAGCACAGAGTGAAGTGACTGCAGTACATCAGGTTAAGAAATCTCTCACATTGTAATCATCCAAGAGGAACAGATCTAAAAAGCCAGTTGGTCGCTTTCAGGTATGTGGATACAGAAAAAATTCAGATGAGGGGGGAATGATGCAAGAGGGATGCATCAACCAAAAACCGAACTCACTGACTGAGAAGTTTACAAACAGCTTCAAAAATCAGAGATTACTTTGGTTACAGCTGCATCATCGCAGCACGTATAAAAGTACTGATGAGAATCCCAAAACCGTTCCTTGGGTCAGTTAGAACTGTACATTATCTGAATGTTGTCTGTTGACTGACAAAACGAGCTTTTCTTATGGAAACAAAGTAAATATGTCAAAGGAGAATTTCATTAACATTGACAAAACTGCATTACTGAGCTCAGTTTGCCTCTGGTCGGTGGTGCTTGATGCCTTGGCTGTGATTTAACTGTTATGGCAGCTGCCTGAAGGCTCTATCACATAAATATGGGACGAGTTACCTCCACCTCTCTTTATTGGAACTTAATGAAACGACAAAAAACTGAGCTGAATCATTTTTTTCTCAGTCAGAAACCAACCAGCGGTCCTTTAAAGTCTACTCTTCTCTGCGGGACTTAATCAGATCAAGGCGAGTGCACTGTTTTACAAAACGTACAACGATGTTTCAAACAGCACGACATTTAGGATGGCATTTCAGATATCAGTGCTCTCTGTGCTTTAATATTAGATTTCGGCAGTGCAATGCCACCCTTAAATGAGCCTTCACAAATAATCTAGCTGTAATATATCAATGAAGAAAATCCTGCGCATCAAGAGTTACGTACAACTCCGAAGTCATCAATCCTGAGCACAGCGACGGATAATTCCAGGTATCTCTCTATTGTGACAGTGAACCATCCACGACAGCCGCCTCGCTGTTTTGCACACTGAACACTTTTTAAATGACTGCAGCGCTCATTCGAATTGACACGCATTCAATTTCCAACAATCAATGAGCAGAGTTAAATATGCGTTTTAAAGAGACGCTGCAGCAGCTCAAGTCAGGATTGATGGTTTCAGCTCAGAATGGACGATCAGGAGAATGAGTGAGAGGAGGCCTCTCCCCCGCCAAAGCAACATCCTCAGCACTTCCTGAGGCTAATAAGCCTGAGGGTGATGAAGGGCCTAGTATGTTTAATGAGGTTGATGGATGAACAGGACATGCTACCCACATGCATGATTTAAAGCAATGCTGGGAGAGGAAGAGGAGGGGTCAGGAAGAGGCAAGAGCAGAACATGACGAGCGAGCAAAGGACAGAGAAAGAAAAAAGCATGAGCGAGACGGACAGACGGAAGTAAAGGCAAGAATTATGACTTGTGCTGAATCTGTATCTGATCCAAACGACGGCCATTATGAGAACACTTTTAATTCAACACAGAATCTGATTTGTGTGAGTTTTGATTTTCAAAATTCAAAATTAGATTTAAAAATGTAAAATTGACTTCTTATCCGTAGAGCTGTAGAGAAGACACGATGCAAAGTAGTGGCATCAGCAAAAAAAACTGCCCCTTCCTTCTAGGACACTATTGATCGTCAGTCTTTAATCAGATAAAGGACATCTCTGTGTGCAGAAACAAGGTGGACCAGCACTGTCCTTCCTGTCGTGTTTCAATTTTCTCAGTTTCATGTTCAGCTCGTTTGTATTCCGCTGTGATGAGCAGGCAGGGATGTGTGTGCAAGTGCTTGCTGTTGTTGTCTGTTCGTTTCATGTTTAGATGTCGGAGTCTAAGGTGTTTATGGGTGAATTTGTACCATGCAGGTCTGGTTCTTAGTGTTTAGTAGTTGTATTTTTTTTGGTAACTAGGCATTTTGTAGTTTTGCGCTCTCACTCGTTGTCAAATGTAAAGCTTTAAAATATTTTTTTTTGCTACGTAATAAACTATTGTTACATAACAGTGTCTGGCTTTGCAACAGACTTGATTTTTGACTTAATTCTTATCATCCATCCATCATCACCCGCTTTTTCATGGTCAGGTCATGGAGGGAGCAGTTTCAGCAAGGGGGCCCAAGTCTTCCCTTTCCCTGACCACATCAGCCAGCTCTGACTGGGGGGGCCCCGAGGCGTTTTCCAGGCCAGTGCGGAGATATAATCTCTCCACCTGGACCTGGGTCTGCCCCGGGGCCTCTTCCCAGCTGGATGTGCCTGGAACAACTCCATATGAAGGCGACCAGGAGGCATCCTTACCAGAAGCCTAAACCACCTCAACTGGCTCCTTTTAACGCAAAGTAGCAGTGGCTCAACTCCAAGTTCCTCATGGATAACTGAATTTCTCACCTCATCCCAAAGGGAGACACCAGCCACCCTCCAGAGGAGACGCATTTCAGCTGCTTGTACCCATGATCCCGTTCTTTCGGTCATGGCCCACCCTTCGTGACCATAGGCGAGAGAAGGAGCAAAGACTGAGTGGTAGATTGAGAGCTTGGCCCTTTCGTCTCAGCTCTCTTTTTGTCACAACGGTGCTGTACAGCCAGAACAAAACCGCTTCTGCTGCACCAATTCTCCAGCTAGACTCCTGCTTCCTAGTCCCCTCACTCAAGAACAAGACCCCGAGGTACTTGAACTCCTTCACCAGAGTTAAGGACTCGCTCCTTACGCGGAGTGGACAGTCCACCGGTTTGTGTTCTTATCACATACAGGAAAAAACAGATTCAGCAAGCTGCTCTTTTTCACAGATACAGACTGGTTACAATTTTAGAAAAAATCAGAATAAATTAGAGGGCAATTACAACTAAAAAATGTATTTCATTGAACGGTTTTGATGAGGCACTACAGAAAAAGAGTAAAATGAATAATACATTCCAGCATTTCCCATGGCTAAAGAGGAACGGGATCTTTATACTTTCAGTGTGCACCAAAAAGCCTTGGTCATCGGGCTGTCGGATATTACTGAATGTTGCGAGATTTGTCATCATTTGCAATATTTTTCACAATATCGAATTTAGAACAGCTAATACGGCATGTTCTCGCTTTTATTTTGAAAAGAAAAATGCAGCCTTGGTGGCAGAGGCAAAAGGTGTTGCTGTTTGAAGAGGTGAAGAGGTTACTATAGGTTAAATGACACGATGTAGGCATGCACACAGTCCTTTAATATACAGACATAGAGGACATAGTTTTTGGAACAGCAGCTGTTCTGAAAATGGCGAGCCCCCCCCCATGATAACACAAATCTTTATGTTTTCTGTTTCGTAATTTTAAAAATCAAATTAGAATTGTGACTAAAGTCTCCTTTTGTCATATAAGAAATACTGCCAGAGTCAAACCACTTTCCTTGCAAGCAGAAAACAGAAAAGTCAATACATGCTTTTATCTCCAGTTGTAACGCTCTTCTCTCTGCTGTATCTGAAAGCCATCAGTCCTCTTCAATTTGCACAGAACGCAGCAGCACGTATTTGGATGAAAACCAGAGAGAGAACACGCATCACTCCAATCCTAAAATCTTCACACTGGTTACCGGTGTGTCACAGAATTCATTTAAAATTCTTTTACTTGTTTTTAAATCACTAAATGGCCACGCCCCATCTTATTTATCTAACATGGTCAGATAAATAAGCAAGATCCCTGCAAGATCCCTGAGATGATCGGATTCAAACCTCGACTGTTCCTAAGGTCAGAACAAAAAGTCATGGAGAGGCAGCCTTTGTTAATCATGCCCCGAAACATTGGAACAGTCTGCCCGAAAGTCTGAGGAGCTCTAATTCCAGTGACCCCTTGAAACAAAATCTAAAAACACATCTTTTTACGACTGCTTTCTCCTAAAATCTAATCGTTGCTTTATTTTGTCTTCTATTGCTGCTTTAATTGCATTCTGTGTTGTTCTCCTAAGTTGCTCTCTCCTGAAGTAGTTTTACCTGATGTCTGTTTTCATTTTGCTTTTAAATTTTCTTCCCTTCATGTCTTGTATGTGTGCTTTTATGTGAAGCACTTTGTGCTCTATTGTATGCAAGAATTGTGCTGTTTAAATAACACTAATTATTATTAATATTATCATTATAATTGTTATTATTATCATTATTCTCCATAATCAATGAGCTACTTATTTATCTGAGAATGTGTAGCAGTTTATTTTGTGACACACACATCTGCCTCATAACATTGATAATAGAAATATTTTTGATGGGCATTCCACATGTTGTATATAATTGTAGGCTTGTGCTGGTTTGGGTTGCTCCTTATGCTTAATGTCCAAAAGATGATTCTCTCTCCGGTGAAAACCTGATGTACCAGATTCTACTGAAGTCGAAGTCTATTTGTGGGCAGATCAGTGGATAAGCATTCAGTGTAAAAGCTTAACTCTCCGCCCCTCATTCATTTTCCCTTACAAAGCGGCCTGCGTCAATCACATTACTCGCCGCTTCTCTTTTTCCCGTTCGTTGACTGAATGAAATACATTGCAGATCAAAGCCTTAATTAAGCCAAATGGTCTTAATGCTCTGTAATTTACACTCTCAGATTTGGACTCCAGCCAGCAGGCTAGACGGAGACAAACACCGACGGGAGCTGGGCTGGCTGCTCTATTCAGCACTTTTCACAGTATGATTCACTTCTGCTCTTTGTAAATAACACCTTCTATTTAATGGGCCTGCAGAAAGCTGTGTCTTACGCGCCGTTAACAGTGTGATTCTCTTCTTATCCTTTTCTAAGTGCATCTGGCATCAAAGGAGTGACCGAGGCTTTAAGTGTGACTATTGAGATGAATTTTTATCAGTCGTGGAAAACCACAGAGCCCTGGTGAGAGGAAGACAGTGATTGCTCTTTTGTAGACCAAGCCCTCTGACAGCCCACACAAGATAGAAAACGCTCGACTAATTACACATCACAGCTGCTCAGGAAGGAATCCTTTAAACAACCGACCGCTTCTTAAAGGAACGCTTTGTTTTCTCCCTTTGCTTTCCCTCCTTTGTGTTTTGTTTGCATTTATTTCCCCGCAGCTTTTACTGTTTACTCCTCTGTGTGTGGTAGCGATTTTATTCTGTGCGATAAAGGAGCAGCGAGGGCTGGAATTCAGTTTGTTTGTCCAAATGTATAAACGTCCCTCAGCAACAGACAGTTGATGACACTCACCTCAGACAGGTGCTGTCAGTGAGAGGCTTCTGACTGACAAACAGGCTCTCTGCTCGCAGAGACGCGGTCATTGCCTCAGCCTCATTCAACTGCTGATCCAGGTCTGCAGTCAAGAGCAATAAATCAAACTCAAAACGACCTTCCTTAAGCACGGCAAAACAAATAATGTAGGGAGTGTTTCGAGATATTTGCTGCACACAACCTCCAGAAGCTTGGGATGCTCTCACCGCAACACACTTGACCTTTCCCACTCCAAATGAGACTCTCTGTGACAAACAGGATGTGACAACTCAATGCTAATGTTGGCCTGAACCCAGCCGTCTCATAGCATCATAAGCCACTGTGCAGCGTTTGGTCTCGGGTAAGCCTTTAAACTCATGGATCTATTATTCAAAGTGGACTTCCTGGATGGTGTCACATCTCAAAACCAGTACCTGCAGCAACACGCCCACATCAACGCAGTCTTTTGTATGTGTTAATGTGTGTTAATGCAGTGCTATTTTCTTTGTGAACACGCCTAAACCTGCATTTGTATGTGTGAGAATGCAAACTGTATTCTATACGTGCAGGAGTGAACTCACCTAATGCCTTATCCACACGTACACGGGTACGTCTTTTTTTATTTTTTAAGCAGTTTTTTCTGCGCCGTTTGGCCTTCGGTCCACACACAAATGGCATTTTGAGTTCACTGCAAATGCAGCTTTTGGAAAACTCCTATCAAGGTGACGATATTTAGAGACGCTGTTTACAGTGTCGTCCTTCGGAGAGGGGAAACGAGGTCTTTGGCTTGAGATGTCAGATTGTTCACTATTATTTCCCATGTTCGACTTCTGAAGGTGCGCTGATTCTCCTCTTCGTTTGGCATGCAGGATACGCGCAATCGTGGACGTGTCCTCTACCGTGCTCGTTTGAGCCTCGCTTCGAGGACTTCTGACATGTTTACACGTAAGCGTGAAGTTATTCTTCCGCTCTACTGAGAAACAGAGACGTCAGAGTGCACGGCAGCGTTCGCTGCCGTAACCGTTATGCACCAGCGCGGCAACACAGTACGTCATCCAGAGCAGGCTTCGCCACGCCGCTGTGTAGGGAAAACAACCCCGCTTTCTGCACAGACAGAAACAGCTAAAATAGTCAAAACAAGCCGAGGAGTTGTTGTGTAGTCTAGTGGTTCGCACTAACAACAAAACAAAAAACAAGAATCTACAGCTTATTCTCCAGTCTCACAAAGAAGTAACTTTTATTAATCCCCTCAGGGAAATAGATCCTGGTTTCAGAAACAGCTAGATGATCTGCACCCCCGCACCAGTGAAAAATCTGTGCCCCTGCACTGACTTGTAATTTCTCATTTTGCTTGCTGTGTAAATTCCTTTGATTGAAATTAATGATAAAATCACTTATCACATTACAGATAATTTCACAGAGACTTAAAGCAACACTATGTAGCTTTGACCGAGACCCACTGCTTCGAAAATCTAAAGCTGACGATGCACATTCATACGTCGCACGAAACAACAATCTGAGTAAAACCGGGTCGTATTTTCTGTGAGGGAAAACCAGCAGGCATTTTTTCTGTAAAATATGACCCCATTTTACTACAACTGCTGTTTTGTGCGACATATTAATGTGCATCACGAAGTTTCGTTTTACGAAGCAGCGGGACTCGGTCAAAGTTACGTAGTGTTGCTTTAGCTAACCGTTGCCTAATATTCATTCTCTTGAGAGAGGATGGAGGGTGGATATAACATTTTCATAGAATTTAATCCTGTTGTTTATTTCAAGTTGCATAAATAATTAACAATCCGAGTATGATCACATTGAGCTGGTTTGAATCACGTGTTGGACACTGCACTGCTCATTTGAGAGAAGCTAACTTACGAATGTAGCTAGGACAGCTGTCAAACCTGCTAAAACCTTCACTAGCTGACAATCCAGACTGAGGTAAAATATTTCATGGCTAATTTGCTTGCCTGGAAACTCAGTCAGACAAAAACAGACGGCAGGGAACGACACTGCACCAGCTTGATGCTGGGAGACTGAACAGACAAGCAAATTGATCTTTTCTATTCATCTCGCACCTTCTCTAGAAGGTCGAGTGTACGTTTATGAACATGACATGGAGTCTTTGGATCATTTTTCCTCTACTTCACCTCTGATGGTGTTTTATTTGTGTCATTTTGGACAGCAACTTTACATTAGAGTCAAGTGCAATTTTGATTTGTTTTCTCCCTAAAGGGGGCGGGACCGTGTCAGAGAGCCGAATGAATTGGTCTCGCGGAACTGCTGAGTTGCTAACTTTGTTCGAGCTCCTGATTGGCCAACGTGGCTTCAGCGTCCTGGTCATGCCGCCCCCTGCTGGTTTGGCACGCTCCTCACAGCACTGAAAAGCATGTTTTTGCATTTTCAAGTGGATGGGGATTTATTTTTAAAAAGTGCTTGTGTAAACAGTATTTTTTTTTTAATCTAAAGAGGTAAAACCCTGTTTTTATAAACACTCATGTATGTGTGGACAAGGCCTCACAAAGAAACTGACCTGCCTAAGCTAAGCTAGTGAACTAACACTGTTGTACCACAGCTGGGCTCGATATACTGACAACTGTTCCCTTAGCAGCGCAGTTAAATATCTAAATTTAGCCTTTTAGACTTTGGTGCAGTTAAAGTTTTATGAGCCTTATTCTCCCGCTTTGATTTTCTGTCGAACAGAAGAAGTTAAAAACAAAATGTGTTGAGAGTATTGCAGAAACAACTGCAACAGTCAGCAGTCAGTTTGCGGTGGCGGGTTTTCATGTGCTCTTTCAGATGCACATCATCTAACAGAATGAACCTTTGCTGTTCACCTCTCCGAATGTTATCCAGGCGCTGCCGTTGGAGCTCAAGCGCCTTCTTCTCCTCCCGCACGGAGCTCATGTGACTGTTCCTGCGGCTCATCAGCTCCATCTCTGATAGCAGAGGGAGAAAAGATGAATCCTTTGCGCCTCAAGAATGAATAAAAACTCACCAGAAGGTTTAAAGTGTGTATTGAATTTACAGTGCTGACGAAAGAAAAAAAAAAAACAAAACATTTTTTTTTCAAAGGAATGCAATGTGGGCACTTTTTTGAAATTCCCTTTAACTGAACAAACATCAGAAAATGCTGTTCCCTTGAGTTCTGATATGATACATAATGTAAAGACGCGGCTCCTCAGTGGTTATGGGAGTGATAGCCTTGATCTTGTGGAACTAATGAAAATGCTTCAAACCACATCAAGGTACATTTTGTGATTAAAAGCTGTAATATCTATATTGTGATATATATTATTTTATATACTTTAGCCACTCCCGACTTTTCTTCTGGAAAACAAACAATGAAATTAAAGGACCATGCCAGTGTATTTTTGACTTCTCATCTTTAGCAGAGATCACTCCTATCTTCTACAAATTAATTTAAAAAAAATATGACCATATGTTTGCTTTAGTAGATCTCAGACTGCATTTTTAAAACCCATGCACGGCCATTCATGTTGAAACAGGGTATATAGACACTGTATGACATGTGAAAGTTGCTGGGTAAAGGTAATTCACCCTTCTGAAGAGAATGTCTGTTTATTTGGTCAGAAATCTTTGAGCGGGGGGGGGGGGGGCTATTGAGACAAAAGTTATTAGACCAGGAAAAATAGTTCCTTACAAGTGCTGCCTTCCAAGCTTG
>JAQLOL010000003.1:26575466-26590565 GCA_029783665.1 Naso thynnoides
CCCCCCCCCCCCCCCCCCCCCCCCCCCCCCCCCACTGAGACAAAAGTTATTAGACCTGGAAAAATAGTTCCTTACAAGTGCTGCCTTCCTAGCTTGAATACTAGCACGAAGAAGGATTTTGACACAGCCTTTTTCTGTCACGTTGTCACACATTTTCAGCTTCTTTCTGTAACGTTTACTGAATGTGGACAAATCGTAAATAAACACAACATCTCGAGGATGTGGGGAAAAAATGGATGGGGTTTATGTGGCCGATGTGGCAGTTTTGACAAAGCACAATGACACGGGGCAACACTGGTATGATCCTTTAGGCGCAGTTCATTCATTCTATACGTCATTTTCCCGCCTATGTCTACAAAACCTGACCTCTACTTATTCTCTACAGCAACCCCAGAAATAAATGATTTTGACATGTGCAGTCAGGACCACATCTGCGTTATGTAACCTCTGTCTTTTATGACCTTTGTATAATGATTCCACCTCCGTCTGCAGGTCCAGGATCTCAGTGTGCGTCTGGCTCTCAAACACTGTCTCTCTGTTCCCTCGAAGACTGAAGTCACTGTTGAACCTCGAGATCTCTTGGAGGAAGTTTTCCACTTCTTCTTTAGACTCCCTCTTTATCTTGGCCTGGTATGAAAAGATGGATAACAGGAAATGTCCCCAAAGATAATACTACCACAGCTGCTTGTGACGCTACAGTAGCCTCTGCTAATTCTCCTTTTACTGATGCTGACCACACTATTTTTAGTTATCCTTTGCCTTGAACTTAAGGTCTTTCTCGGTTACTGGTGTGCAAGACTGTATGCTTGTGCTCTTCTCCTCTTCCAGCTCCGTAGGCTCACTGCTTTTTTCCACTGCAGCTATGTTTCAATGCACACATAGAGACACAGGCTAAGTCAAAATGAGCCGTGTTCATACTTTTACAACAACAGCACCATGTGTCTGAGATCTGATAAAGATTCTTTTTGACACGTCTGACAGCTTTTTGAAGAAATGTGGTAGCCAGTCACACTTCAGTGGGCCAGAGGAGAAAATTAATAGTTTGTTTATGACGGACAGAACGAAATACATCTCAGCTCCGTATAGCAGTAAATGTGAGACAGCTGGAGTGAAAAACAAAAGAAGCTGTTCTTCTGACATACAAAGATGAACTGATTACTGTGCTTGTCCTCCAAATAATGCTGCAAGTCAACTGTTACACATCGGCGTAGTGCAAGTCTGTACAAGCTGACCGCGTTTTCATTTTGCACATGACCAATATGCTGTGAGATGTAAATATTGATTCAGACTTCAACCCACTAAACGTTCCCCGAGGTGACTCTGCACGGAGAGCAGCTCCTCAATTTGCTTCAACATCTGGTCCTCACATTTCTTCATCAGATCATGCTGCAGCCTCATCACAGGCAACTGCTGAGCCTGGAGCGCAAAGAGTTGAGTGGGCAGTTCAGACACACAATCTGCTGACACACACAGAGGCAATACTGATGCTTTACATGGGAAAGTTACAGCGTTATGTTAGCGATCCCACAGGATGTTATAGGGGCGGCAGCTGGAACAATCATGATGTGTATTAGGTAGATATGTCAGTGACCTTTACTGGGGAATAGTGAACAAAAACGACCTTTTCCAGCCACGCATTTACAAACTGTTGGTGCGTAGGTTTCTATTTTTCCACACTTTCTATCTATTGTAGTTTAGTTCTTAATGTTATCCTGTGCGATTGTATGGCACACCCTAAAACTGCCGTATAATGTTAGAAAATAAATTCATCGCGGATGCCTCAGGCGTGATTTTCAGTTCAGTTTTCAGTCTGTTATTCGAGCTGTCAAGGAGAAGGAAGTTGTTTCTTCTATGGTGGTGGAGCAGCACAGTTTTCAGCTGATACAATCAGCATCCAAGTTTATAAACACTAATTATCTTGAGACAGCTCTCACAAACAGTGCGTCATGCACATTATGAGAACTGTAATCACACAGTGCTGTAAACACACCCCTTTACATGCATTGTGTGTGTGAACAGTTTCAGTATTTCGCTCTAAAAGGGATCCATGTTGTGTGTTCTCAGTAAGAACTCAGGCTGACACGGTGATACATCAGCAGCCTTTCTAATTAGACCTCACGCTCTTTTGATCAGATGTCCACTTTTACAAGCGCAGGAAGTTAGCGATATTTCTGCGGGGTCAACGAGCCGCCTTTGACATCGCATCTCACGCATGTTAAAAGGTTTCTCTAATGTTATCCGGGGGAAATTACCCATTGATTCTACAGTGGCACTCACAATTTACACAGCTGATGAAATGAATGGGAGAGATTAAGTGTTTTCAATCATAAAGCAGATCAGCTAATCAATATGCCAATATGCACTTTTTTCTTTGTGTGTTAATGCCACAAAATGCCGTATGAGGCTCCAAAGCAAAGCAAACAGACTGTTATTGTTCCCTCTGCTAATGTTGTACAATAAAGCATTTTATGCATTCATTTAAAAAAAAAACCCACATATATATAAAATTTTATTTTTTCATCCCTATTATCATTATTATATACTACATATTATATTTTTATTATTATTATAAGCAGAACCATCAAACAAACAACAATCGTATTCACCACTTATTAACACAGGATAAACTTGGAAAGTATTAAAATTGGTTAAAAACTGCCAGAGCCTCAAATTATATTAAGTCTGTTTATACGGGTGGAAAATGTTAAAACTTGCTTGAAACATTAAGATAAATTATAAACCTGTTAGAAACTTCAATTTGTACTCAAGTGTATCGTAAATAAGGCAAAACTTTGACTCATATAACCTGTAATGTTGGTTATTTATGGTTGCTCCTTTAGACACAAAATCTTAATTTACGCAGTAACATATAAAGCAGAAAATCAAACTGTAATGTCGCCTCACCTTCTTTTCAAGTTCCCACTTGGTCTTTTCATACTTTTCAGTGGCGTTCTTGATGTTCTCATTACATCTGATAATGGCTACTTTCACTAAAATAAAGATAACATTAGCTGATAACTTTAACCTGCAAAAAAAGAATATTTTACACTTAACAACATCTCCTAAGGTTCATGGGTAATTAATTAAGCTAACGTATCTCTTAGATGAACTGAACAAAGAAAAAAAAGTTTAATATGACACCTAAGATCATTTAAATTACAAGAAAGAGTAGCTTAGTTTTTATATCACTAACTCAAGTTGGCTAGCTAGCTTGTAACTAACTTGAATTGGCTACAAGCTAACATTATAGCTAACAGCAGTAGGTTAGCTCATTTTGCTAACTAAGAGCAGAGAAGATGAACTTACCTTCCTTTAACTTCTGTGTTTGTTCAGTTAACTGTTGTTCAGATAGAAGGATTTGTTGAAAGAGTGTGTCTAAGCTCATTTTCAGCACATAAATTGACAGAATCAAAGTAATAATGTTAGCTTATAACTGCAACTAGCTTCTCTCTAAACTAGCTCAGTCAGTGACGTAGCATTCAGGAGCGATTGCCCCGCCCAGCCCCGCTCTGCTGTTGACTCCGCCCACTTTGTTGCAAAATGCAAAAGGGACTACTGATAAATAATGACTCATAGTATTTTTGCAAGATTGATATTAATAATTTCAGAGTGTTGAAACATCGACCGACACAGTTTGATGAAATGACTTTAAAAAAAAAGGATTTTTTAAAAAAGATAGCTGGTCATGTCGGCTTTATTAGCTCAAAAATTGTTTAAATTGTACTGAGGCTAACATTAGCTAGCCAGTAACCGCACCAGAAGCAGCTGTCCAACACAGACTCAATGTAGGCCTACATTATTAAATGAACATTTGCCCTTTTGAAGTCACCATTTCTTCCCCGTAACTTCCAGCAGCGTGAGCGGACTGCGGTTACCCACAATGGCTACGCTGACATCGATCATCGATCAGTCCCCACAGACTGCAGTGCTGAACGTTATGAAGTGCCGCATGGACCCAGTCAGCTTTCTCGGCAGTAATCCATCGAGACCCTCCGCTACGTTACATTTGTCACACAGTTCCCGACTTTGACCAATTCCCTCAAACAAGAAAGCGCCCCTGATCCACTGCCATGAGGCACATTACGCCGTGGAACGCTAAAAGACCCGAGGACTACAACATTTCTGGCATTCATTTGCAAAATTAATATCACATATTGATTGAGACTTTTCATAAATCACCAGAGTGAGCCCTCCCCTGACTGGCCGGCTCGCTTTGGAGACTTTAGAACAGCCAAGTCATCAAATTGTAAGCAGACAATTATCCCAGACAGGAGGCTGAGCCTGTCACTCAATTGTACCCATTTTCTGTCTTTTCCGGTCATGTTCCCTGGGAAATTGCTGTGGACGTTGGCCTGTGGCACGTCTATTTAACGAAATTGAAAGCCATTTTGAAAAGTGACTGCACCTTGCAGGACTGATTCATCGTGCCTACATAATCAGGACTTCCTTTTCAATAAGGGATTATTCACTGATGTTTAAATAAGAATTTCATCCCATCTCTGAATGAAGGGACTCTCTCTCTCTCTCTCTGTGTGTGTGTGTGTGTGTGTGTGTGTGTGTGTGTGTGTGCGTGGGGGGTTGATTTACTATGATGGACGCCAGCGTGATTGATTCAGGCTCCGTCTTTAATGCACAGAGAGGGTCATTGACATAGTCTGGTCCCATGTATTTAACCAAGTGGATTAGCCTCTGAATAGACCTTATAGGCAATCAATGATCTTTAGGAAGACGTGCAGGTCCCATGATGCATCAGCCCTGTTATTACATCCATGCTCCGCTTGTTAGATTTCTCCTCATTATATTGTAAATTGATCAAACGGAAGTCTTTAAAATTTGATGCCCATATTTTCTTTAACCACAAATATGTTGAGTGTGAAACATGAGGTAGCCCATGGCTTCACATTATTAAACAGTGACTCTTACTTTGAAACCACCAACAGATGGCGACAGTCGCCCAGTGTCCACCGGGCGTCTGTGTGGACTGAGGCCGGCGCTGCGCAGCGCTGTCAGGCTGCTCCAGCTGACAAGCATCAAGAAGACATTTTTCAGAGGTTAGATTTTACGTTGCGACTCCGGACGACTGTCGCCAGCAAACTCCCGACAGCCCACTCTGTCCGCACAGATGTCGGCCACCGTTGCATAACACTTTCTGCCATTTGCAAATGGGATTAACGTTATAGGTGGGAGGAGCCACACACGTGCTGGAAATACCGTGAGCGGTTTTACGCGCAGCGTGTCCGTCATTCGGGCGCTCAGAGTGGAACTCCAGGTGTGGAGGAGACATCAGGTCAACAAGTTGTCATATGAGGCAGCCTGCTGCACATGTCGCCGCATAAATCACGTCACGAAAGGGGAGGAGTGGTGCTCTTTGCCCTTTCCCTCAGCAAAGTTTTGCTCGATCACTAATGTAATTATTATTATTATGACTTTTTTTTTATGAGCATGGAGGATTAAAAGTTAAAAAAAACACCATAAAAAGGCTGTAATAAAAGAGATTTGCGGTGAGTGAGAGCGCAACTCGGCGGTGACTTCTCAAAATTATTGCATTTTATTGTCCTCGAAGTGATCTTAAACTCAATTCTGTATTTCCTGGACTGCCGTTGTTTTATTATATCAATAAGGGAATGAGTTTGCGGGGACACGGAGGCCCATCTTTGTCAGTGCATGGCGAGATGACTGTAGTTTAGTGCGGGGGGGAAGCTGGCACTCTCCTCCTGCTGCTGCTTGCGCTAGACAGCAGTGGGGCTCCAGTTGGCTGTGTGCGCTCAGACGCACAGACGCAAGCATCCCACTGGCTGGAGTTGGAGGACACTCGCCCGTCTCTCGCTTCCACCGCCGCTCCGACTCCTTGTCTGCGTCTCCCCGCGGTGAGGAGACCACCCGCAAGGGAGGGAAAGAGAGAAAGAAGCACTTCTGTGTTTTGTTTTTTTTTTTCTACAGACTACTTAGAGTCAGAGAAGCTGTGCAGAAGCGGGACTGGACACTTTTTTTTGGTGTGTGTGTGTGTGTGTGTGTGTGTGTGGTGGGGAAATTATTTCTCGCACGAGGCGAGCTGGATCTCTTGAGTACAGCGGGACGCGCGCTGCTACGTCTCTTCAATGGATCTCGGCGCAGTGGAGGTACCCTGGGGATTAAACTACTGTTAAGTCGCTTTTAGTTCGCCAATTTCGTTCCAGCAAGGGTCTACGTTTCACATGGAGAGGAAGACGATGATCCTCGCCGCGCTGTATGTCCTCCTGCCGCTGATAGGTAAGTTTCACCTGATTTATTAACACATTTGGCTCACGTCTGATTCTAATTTCTCTCTCATGTGCGTGAGTCGTTCGGTGGTTAAATTGCGGGCTCTACTAGTGTGCGGTGATGGTAAAAAACCAGCGGCTGCTTGCAGAGTGCGTGAGGCTGCACGGGTCCAAACTGCTCTAAAACGGCCAAGTCAGTGTGGAGCGGCCGCTGCCTCATCAGAAACCACGTATTTGTAATATATGACAGAAAAAAAAAAAAATCACTCAACTGCACATTTTTATCGGCAGGATGCAACTGTCGCTGAACTCCCCAGAAGTTGCCAAATAGCGTAAAAAAGCGCGCAAAGTCTTTTAAATATTCGCTGTGAACAAAAAGGCAAATGCCTGACAGAGGGGGTGACGCTGGGTTTTAATTTTATTATTACATGAATGCCACTTGTGTTTCTAGATGTGTTGTGTTACGCCGAGGAGCACCTGCGTGCCGGGGCCAGCCGGATGGACTGCGTGAGGGCCAGTGAGCAGTGCCTGAAGGAGCAGGGGTGCAGCACCAAGTACCGCACGATGAGGCAGTGCGTGGCCGGCGGCAAGGAGAGCAACTTCAGCATGGTGGCCGGCCTGGAGGCCAAGGATGAGTGCCGGAGCGCCATGGACGCGCTCAAACAGAGTCCGCTGTACAACTGCCGCTGCAAAAGGGGCATGAAGAAAGAGAAGAACTGCCTGCGCATCTACTGGGGGATCTATCAGACGTTACAAGGTCGGTTCAGCGCTTCTGGTGGAACTTTGCCTTGTCAGGAACAACCTTAACACATCCCCTTACCCTTAAAGCAAAGTCTGTGCATGTTGATGCCTGCTTATGACATTTAATTAAGCTTCAATGTGACATCTGTCCAACAATGAAACAGTAGCACAGTATAGCTGCGTCTGTCCGTTACATGGTAAAACCACAAAAGTCCCGCAGGGGTCATTGTTTGGGCGGGACTGCTTCGTTTAGAGAACACCCTGCAGCTAAAGTTAATGTGAATTGGACATTCCCTATAGGTTTTTTTTTTTTTTTTTTTTAAATCTGGTCTGCCCCAGCTCCTCCCACTGCTGCACGGAGGGAGCACCATCAACCCCCTCTCCCCAGATCTATGACCCCTCCAGCTGTACGACCCTCCCCGCCCCTGCTTCCACCGGCACAAAAACCTCAAAAAGTAGCACACAGCTATTTATCTAATAACAGTCCTCTGTGATCGCGCACCATCACTCCACTTTCATTCAGATTTGGTCTGCGACTGGCTTCACGGCCACAGTCCTGCAGAGCCGAGATACTTTTTGACCTCCTGAATCAATTTCCTTGGAGGTAATGGAGCGTGAAGCCCCTCAGCGCTGGCAGTGCCATCTTAAAGTGCTGTTGATCATAGCAGGGGGGCCTTTTAGTCCCTAAATTGCATCCAGCGCATAGTCAGTGAGTCGACTTCCAGTTGCGCAACCACAGCTGACCAACCTACCTAATCAAGCGTGTGGCTGTGTGCCAGCGTGGATATCGACTGACCCAAATAACCCGTGTCACATGCAGGCCAATGTGAGGGGTGAAGGATGATAAACAAAACAGGAGGGGGTTCAAAACGAGTATCTATCTATGGATCTATGTATCTATCTGATAGTGTATCAATCTGTAACGTTATCTTCCTCACAGGTAATGATTTCTTGGAGGATTCTCCGTATGAACCCGTGAACAGCCGCCTGTCTGACATTTTCCGACTGGCTCCCATCATAGGTAAGAGCAAACACATCCGTTCTCCGGAGGTTTCTACTCCATCCCATAGTATTTCATTTCTTACATTGTTTCACGGGTCGCCTGTCTCAGGTGAGATACGGTTCAGCTCCAAGCTGTGCATGCTCTCACCTCTCGAAGGTTATCTGTATGTCAAGTATTTATCCTCCCTCATCCTCTCCGCTATCTGTCTTCCGCTCGTTCTCACCCCAGCAACACCGCATGCTGGCTGGAAGTGACCTTGCATGGGGAGCTATAGTTCTGAGTCTCATCGAGTAGTGGGTAAAATGCTTCAGATGCGGAAGGGGTGCGCTGCTGTTTGCTGGCGCATTTAGCTGCGCTTGCGGACAGCTTCTTCTTATGGCTGTTTGAATCCACTTGTTGAGAAGAGTGAGTGAGCAGCTCTGTGAGTAACGTGGGAGAGCATGACAGGCACTTTCAGATTTGTGTGTGTGTGTGGGAGCGATGCTGACTCGAGCCTCTAGATGGGGATGTTATTCGCTTCTTCACAGCCACTCAGCAGCCTCTGTGGTCCCACAGTTGGGACTGTTGTTGGTATTAGAGAGTCTAATCTGTGAATGTGGTGCAATCATGAAGCTGCTTACGTTTTTGTTATGACGCTGCAGGTGATGAGCGCTGTGTTAAGTGAAACAGACGTGCTCGGCCTCCACATCTTCAAAGAACAAGGCTGATATTTTGACCGCTTTTGATGTAGGGGAGCCTTTTCTTTCCGTTTCCTCTCTCATTTATGTATCACAATAGGCTAATTTGCCCCGAACCAAAGCTTCTCCCACAGTAGGGTGAGATCATAATGTGGGATTCAGACATGTAGAATCATGGACTGGGCACACACTTCATGACCAATCTGGTTCAAATAAAACAGGCGGAGAAACCAGCTTTCTTCGCCTTTTCTCCGCTTTACCTACTCTCTCCAGAAAAAGGGGAGCGTGTACAAAAGAGGAACCCACCGTGTCACACTAGGTGTGGCTCTGGCCCTTAAAATGCCGGCCAGTTTTAGCAAGAATGAGACACCCACAGGCCAGTCAGTCAGTGCTGAAGCATTTGCAGAGGAGGATCATTTTTAACATCACAGGCTGGTGACATCTCGAGACAGTCTGAGCTGCAGGTTCCAGGAGAGGGAACAGACTGATTAATGGTGTTATTCTTATAGCGAAGGCAGGCACTCCTTATTTAATGCACAAATGCCTCTTTATGTTGACTGATGCCTTGGCATGCATGCAGTGTATCTCTTCGTAAACAGCAGAGATCAGCCATCATATCAGCTTGAAGTCTGCCAACAAACAACAGCCAGGTTACAGCACGTTTATCTTCATTATTGATACATCTGTTGGTTATTTTTGCAGTATTTAATGAATTGTTTGGCACATAAATGTCCAAAAATATTGAAAAGATGCGACTCCAGCTTTTGCAGAGCCTAAGGATATGTCTAAAAATGGCTCGTTTAGTCCAAAACCCAAAGATATTCATTTTGCAATATTCTAAGGAAAAGATAAAAAGTCGGGCATCCTCACATTTGAGAAGTTCAAACTAGCAAACATTCTGCATTTTTGTTTTCGAGTGAGTCAAACAACAAATTGACTTTTTTTAACTGTTGTTTTATTTCCTGTCAACTTCCGTGCCCATCAGTTCTCGATCGTTTTTATCTTGTGACCTCTTAAAAATTAAGAAATATCTACACGTCATCACAAACCCTTTCAGACTTTCAGTTTGTTTGTTTGGATCGTGTCCATTGGCTAAAGTGGTGAAAGTATTCCGATTCCTTTAGCAGGAAAAGAACAGCATTTGAGAAAAGTCACAAATAATAAATACACAGAAAGTTTGTGAAACATATAATTAATCACATTTTTTTTTCTCTTTTCCAAATCAGTTTGCGAACCCTCAGATTATTTTGGGGCCTATTAGGATTTTCTGATCACAGGGCTGGGATCGATCGATTCATTATTTCAGTGCTTGATTAAATATCTGCGGATGTCGATTGACAGCTTTGCATGCATGTATGTCCCTCTTTTGACATAGCATTAGATCACTCTAAGTATGTTGTTAAGTGCAAACGAAACAGTTCACTTTTGCAGAGTGTTCTCAGGTACTTCATTGGCAGTTTCAGTCCGAGTCAGTCTGGGGTCAGCCCTCTGTTTCGGGAGGTTTTTTTGTCTCAGTAGGGCAGTTTGAATCAGGGATCCGGCGCTATAGGAACAATGGGCAACCACAATGATTCTGTAATTCCATAATCGACCCAATTTCTGTGACTGAAGTGACTAATCCCATACATACGGTGGAAGCCACACATATATTGCACAGATACACTGATTGTCATATACCGCACACTGCTGTGCCCGACCACCTGCTCTTAAAGATTTGCCCTGATTTCATGAGAGGGACGTGTCGGGTTTTATCTTTGCCATATGCACTGCTTGTGCACCCGAAGAGGATACATGCATCATCTTTGCTAACAGAAAATCATCCAGAAATATCTACCGGAGATAAAGATATTAACTCTAGTAGTGGATAATACTTGCTCATAAATAACAACAGCTATTGGATACAAGGTGTCGCTTTTAAAAGTTAATTAACATTAATTTAATAGAAAGCTGAAATAATCAACTGTAACTCAATGTGGTATTTTAAACATTCCAGCTAACGCACAGCAGTGGTTAGCTAATTATTTTCAGATCTTCACCGGGGGCACAGTGCTTTTACCTCTGGGGTTCAGTCCAGTGAGTCACAGACAAATGTGAGCAACTCACTTCTCTGCACCAGAAAAAAAAATAAGCAACTGCTGCAGTAATTTTGGTCAACTGCTTTAGTAGTGCTTTTAGAGACAAAAAAATACAAACAAAATGTTGTCAAACTGGCAAAATGGACAAAAAGACTAACTTAAAAGCTGCCTCTGTTAATTTGTTGTTTTGTTTATGATGAGTCACACAGAATCAATTTAGCGTCTGTTTGAGTGTCTCTCTGGAAATGATGTGCGCTCTGTTAAACCTTTAAAGGGTGAGTGGGGATGTACATTTCCAGTGTGGAGAAGCAGACAGGAGCAGACCATGTAAGGATTTTAGATTGCTGTAGGTTCTTAAAGGACTTCAGGAGCAAAATGGATTAGATGCCATTTTGTCTGTTTGTATAGTCCAGCATGTGTGGCCAGATCAGCATTCTGCCTGCAAACAGCTGCAAGTGTTGTAGGAGCAGCAATGCCGTCATCTTTTTCTGTAAATTAATGTTATGATTCCTGCACTCTGTTAGCGCAGTTTGCATGTCAAATGCAACACCTTTTTCCGGGGTGTTAAGTTGGAGACATGTCTATCTTTAAGGATGTGGCATAAACTGTCTCCGATTTTCCGAAGCTTTACTAGCAAAGTAACTTCGTCCACCTCACTTTTCTTCAACTAGACGTCTGAAGTCCAAACTAGGCTGATGTCTTTTGTCACGGCTCTCTTCCTTCTCCACCAGCTGAAGGTGTCGTGGGCAGTGATTGTATCAGAAATGCGCTGCTCGTAATCCAAACTCTGTGCTTTCATTCCAAATAATGAGAGTGTATTTCTCTCACAGGTGATACATACTTCATCAATAAAGGCAATGTGTCATGTGTTCATACTTGTGATGAAGCATGACAGCTGTAAATCTGAAACTTGCGAATGAAAAATGCTAAATCCTTTAACACGTCGCTCATGGCAGGATTTAAAAAGAAAGAAATAACAAAGCATGTGCACCTCTCCTCATTTTCTTTTCCCAACAAAAGATCCCAATGTTCAGTCCCTTTGACTTTTAGCAGCTCTACCTGTACTGATGTCTCTGTTTCAGTTTATGAAGGGCTTAGTGAGTTCTCCTGCTGCCTGAAACCTTGCTTCACTGTTAGTGGAAAAGTGTGTTGTTTACACTTTTTTGAGCACATACCACACACATGAAATACACACAAATACGTCTTTGCAAAGGAAACAGAGCTAAAACTGCACCGATTTTTCATATGATATGTGATTTTCAACATTTTCACTAACTGCGTATATACCTTTCCTTTTTGATGTGAAGTGCCAGCTTTGTAAAATGCAAGTGGACATCAGGACACAACATGGCGGTCATCACGCTGAGTAGAAATAATTTTCTATCACACTGCATGAGTTCATACAAGCTTAGAGGAAGCAGAGGGTTTGAACAGAATGGTCGCCCTTGTCTTCAGCAGTTTTCCCGTGTTTATGAGTCACTGATCCGTGCAGGAGGGAGCAACACAGAAACAGAGAGCATTATTCGGAGATTAAAGTGGACTTGGAATTACTGCCACACCATTTGGCCCAGGCTGCTGGAAAATCAAAGCAGTGTAGGAAATAGATGAATACACAGCCTTGGTAGTTTCGTATTACTGTATTCATGAACACTAGCTGTTCCAGGTACTTTTCATGTCCCTTTCAAACAGTTCCTCTCTTCATCTGCTGCTTCTTGTTCTTGTCCTTCATGTTGTTTTTCCACACTTTGAATTTCTAAAAAGAAACCGCATGGCCAGCTCTTACCATCATCACGACATCTCATTTGAAATTCACACCGAGAGCCAAAGCACAACTTTGGTATGCTTGACTTAAAAAAAAAAAAAGAAAAAAGAAAAAAACCTTTCTACATCCCGGAAACGGGTGATTTGAACTCGTCTCAAAACATTTCTGCATTTTGCCACAAAGATTACAGTGCAGGATTGCACTGCTTCAGATATGAGACCATTTTATTGTGTGAGCCAGTTGTCATCCTGAGAGGTGAGAGAAATGCAACATGGGGCAAAAAGTGACACGAGCCGTAATTGACAGTCAGGGCAAGAGCCAGAAGTGACTTAACGTAAATACAGCAGCTGTGTTTAAATGATGGGGTGGCAGCGGGTGGAAATGGATAAGAACGTTACAGATTCCAGGAGGTGCGACCTTTGAATAAAGATGACTTTATACCACTATCATTTTCTCTGGCCTGCGGACTGACCCTTCATGGTGGTTTGGCAGTTTTGAAGTGATAACATAACATTTAGGTCAGCAGCACTTATCTTGAAACACTGTTCTTTGCTTCAAAACTTTATAGTAAACAAGCAGTATTTGAGGTTTAATGTTTCATTTTGTCTAAACTCTTCTCCTTTGTATCTTCTACTGTCCTCACATGTCAAGGGCATCAATAACTATTAGCTTCAACTAAATCTAGACAGATTTTCTTAAAGAAATACTCCACTGATTTATGACGTTAAACCCTGTTTGGGGGTCTTTATATCATGAACACATATCATGAACACAAAGACACTAAAATGTTATTGATAGATGCAGTATTCAGCTTCTGGCTGCAAACTCGGACAATTTTCCTCTACACTAAACTACAGATTGTACTTCCATGTGTAGACAGGGGCGGCACCTCACTCCTCAGGAGCAAAACAGTAGAATAAATACAATCATGGTCTACTTCGTCTACTGTTTGAACAGCAGCCTAACATGTTGCTCACGGCAATATAAAGTGCCACAATAGTGGACTAACACTCTATTCCCATTCAGTATAGAGTGCCTGAGTCACGCCCCTCTACTTCCGGGCCATGGGACCTTCATTCAGAAAAAATATGGTAGGTAGTCAATAAAGAGAGGCAAATTATTTTTTAATACCGCTTGTCTTGTACCCTGAATTACACATATAATAATTGGTAATTTAAAAGATAATTTTCATGTGAAGAAAGTTGAATTTTGTCATCAAACAGTAAAGTAAAACAATGTTTCTTGTGAGACGGCTCAGTGAACTACGCGTCTCGTCTGGGACAATTGTAAGTCATCAAAACAGACATGGCCGTCAGCTTGGCAGATTTTTTTTAAAAAAGTATTAAAAGAGGTAAAAAGCATCCGGTTCTCTGCTCGTGTTGAGAGCTGCAGCTACTCAAAGGGGGAGTTAGGCATGCTGGTTGTTAGAGGAGGGAAAATGTTATGACATCAGTTACACGACTGGTGTTGTAGGCTTTGTAATTACGGATTTTCGTAAGGTAATACATCAACCGTTTGGTGACCAACATAGACGTTCTTCACATGAAAAATTAGCATTTTAATTGATTGTGTAATTCAGGGCAAAAGTCAAACAGGATCAAAAATAAATTTCCTTTCCCCATTGACTACTATTCATATTTTCTCCATACAGAGGTCCCATGGCATCCACTGGAAGGGGCGTGACTTTGGCACACTATTTTGACAACTTCAGCTTGCAAGGGTGTTTTCATGGAGGGTGGGCTTAAGACGGCCCCAGCGAGTCCACATGATCAACTAACAGAACAGCAGCTGCCTTCAGTTACTTCCTGTACTTTCCTCTCTTTTCAGGGTCATAGTCCTCTGGTTTGTGATGGAGACAAGGGCTGGGCAATATGGCAAAAATATTATATTCCGATTTTTTTCATGGCAGGATCACAATCTTGATTTTATTCTTTAGTTTTCATATTAGCTAATAGTATCTTACAAGTTATGGCAAATGCAGGACCACAGTTTTGCTAACAAACATACAGTATGGTAGTCCTCCTCTATATTTGGTTCCTGGTTCCTTATTTTATTTAGTTTATGAATTATTCAATTATCACTTTGTACGAATTAAATGTCGAGTAAATGTGTTTTGTAAACTAACTGCAGGCTCTGCAAAAGTGAACAAATTAACCCCCCTGCCTGTTCATTTCAGCTCAAATATCCTGCTGTTCCCAGTCAAAAATGACCGATCCATTTTAGATTATTATAATTTTTTTTTAAAAATACATATTTTATTACCTAATGTTGTGTTATATCTTTTATTAACTCAAATGTTGGTGAACATTACAAGTTTTGAACTTTAATTTGGTAATTATGGGCTGTAGGCCTCACTGACCTCAGCTCATACAACTTGTAATCCAGAGCCTCACATATACAGTCACTTAGCCAGCGTGCTGCCACAGAATGAATTTTTAGAAAAGCCTCAAAAAGGTTTTGTATACCAGAGCTGTGAGAAAGTTTTATGTATCACTGAAACAATGTTGGGTGGTTTTTGTGTGTGTGTGGACCTCCAACAGGTGTGGCTCCCATGGGGTAAAAGTTCTATTGGAGATGGGTTCCAGTGGAGGTTCTCATGGAG
>JAQLOL010000003.1:26593444-26616267 GCA_029783665.1 Naso thynnoides
TCACACTTATTCAGTCAAACTCAGTTGTAGCTGAGAGTTGCTCTGGATTAAACCAGTTTGCCATCCAGCAAGCAGGTTTGCTGTTTACTTTGTAGAAAGTTGTCGAAGTGAGTGGGCGTTAACCCTAACCCTCACTTTTTATAGCTTTTAGCTTAGCGACACACCAATCGGATACACTGGATCAGCAGTGGCACTGATCCTGACCTTATTAAACGGATCAGGTGTTTGCCAGTCATGATAGAGCCTTCCAGACTTTAAGACGGGGGAGAAAAAATTTTGATTTAGAGGAACATACAAAAACATTTAGTCTGTAAGAAAAAACCACACATTGCAGACAAACCCTAAAATCTAACAGGGACCCAAAACCTCAAAGTCAACGACTTCATTAAGTTTGAGATAGAAAAATAACTTAGTTCAAGCTCACCACACTATTTTCCTATTTGCTTTGATGCAGTTATAAGTTTCCTGGTTTGGTTTTGTGCACTTCTGACCCAAACAACCTACTTATAAACCCCTTTGCATCATTTCCCATAAACCCTCTCCTTCATCTTTGTAAGCTAAATGACTCAGTTCCCTGAAGCCTTATTTCATTTAATCAGCATCATTAAAAGAGATGCGTTTCTTTTGCTGCATGTCAATCACAGATCAAGTGCAGCTTTCAGTCTGTCGTGACTCACAGCGGTTTTAATTTTGAATTTAAATTGGAGGCTTTTCGAGACTTTATCCAGAGCACTTTCAGAGAGTGCAGTCAAACCGGTTTACAGCATAAAACTTCACCAGCATAATTGTTTCTGGTCTTAATCCTCATACCTGCAGCCGGCGCACATACTCTCAGGACATATACTTGTTGCTAGATGTGTTCCTTCCTCACTTGTTCTTCTCTTGAGTCCCATGCAAGCTAGTTTCTGCAGCACGACACTCCTCATAACCACCTTACTTTGAGTACGGTCCTATTGTTCGGATTTACGCATGCATTACTATTAAAAGACAGATGCCTACAAGTCTTTTCTGACATTTCTACAAAGTGAAAAAACATAATAAATTCATGTAGAGAAGTTTGGACCTGTGGTAACAGGTTTTTGGCAATGCTAGCAGTCTGATGACAGCATTGTCCTCTCAGTCTCCCTTATTTTTATACTTTTTTCTCCAGTTAAAGGGCTGTACCACTCTATTTCTGACGTCTCACCACAAGCAGACTTTGCCCTGTCTTCTACAAATGTTGTTAAAATTTTGACCATGTGTTTACTTTAGTAGATCTCAGACTGTATTTTTAAAGCCCATTCACTGCCATTCATGTTGAAACAGGGTATATAAACACTATAGGACATATGAAAGTTGCTAGCTATAGGTAATTCACCCTTCCAAAGAGAAAGTCTGCATTTATTTGGTCAAAAAATATTTCATCGCTGAAACAAAAGTTATTACCCCTGGGAAGATAGTTTCTTACCAGTGCTGTCTTCCTAGCTTGAATATTAGCGTGAAGGATTTTGACACAGACATTCTTTTAACTAACGTCACACATCTTCGAGTACTTTCTGAAACGTTTATTAAATATGGAAAAAATGGAAACAAACACAATATCTCATAGATGAAGCTATTTGGGGAGAAAATGGGTGGGGTTTATGTAACCTATGTTGCCGATGTTGATAAAGGACAACGACACGTGGTAACACTGGGATGGTCCTTTAAGTGAGCTAAGGCAACTAAATTGCTCCACAATTTTGTTTTCTTGTGTGAAAAGCTGTATGGTTGCAGACATTTGGTCTTGTTGACGCTCTCTGTTGTCCACTGACATGATGTTATTTGCAAATATCCTTACTCTGCATCCGTTCATCCATATGTATGATGTCTGTTTGCAATGCCTTCAGTACAAACTGCCCCCACAGATCTTATCATTCCGTCCCCTGAACTGGAGTGTGTTCTGTTAAAGACTCCCAAATCCACTGCCGACATTCCTGTCCCTGTGCCTTGTCTCATATGAGACCTAATCAATACAGCGCTGTGTTAGATTGGAAACTTGAGGCTGTGTCTACAAGAATCTATCGATTTCTCTCTCTTTTCCTCTGTTCTCTCCTTCTTTTCCGCCCATTCTCTTCCGCTCAAGCTGGGATCAAAAGGCTTTATCCTTCAGCAAGGTTTGAGGTGTACAATTCCAGACTGAGCTCCGTTCTCTTGTTCTGAGAGAGGGACAAAGCCTGTTGGGGATTTATGTTTTCACTGACCTTGTCTCATCTCTGTACAGTTGAATTTTAGCATAAAGTGTGCAGTAACATGACCTATTCATATTCTAAAAGATGTATTAGTGTGTTTTTAGTTAAATATAGATTGAAGTTGTTGGTTGTTGGGGAGGAAAGGCAAAGCTTACGGAGAATTCCTCTACATTGTGGAAGAAAGATTATTCTAATTCAGCGGAAGCTGTCAACTTGTATTGTAAAATGTACTGTATTATGCAGCAGGAACGGAGCGCAGTTCACATTTAATCCAAAGGCAAGGTCAGGAGAACACCTTTTTATTACATGTCTCACTGACTGCGGAACTCTTTATTTTTAGATTTCCCCATCCCAACCGGGCCTTTTAAAAGTCTCCCCCCACATGCAGCTTCATGTCAGCTGGCCACTTAATTCACCACACTGTTTCAGAAATGACTGATCCAGCTGTGGGCCATTGGCAGAATAATTCTTACAGCAGCCATATCATCAGGTTGCCAGTTCAATCGCTGTCTGGCACACCATGGGCCAAGAAAATCATTTAGTTAAAGGTGACCAGATTTGAGTCCCAGTGAGAGGCCTTTGATTGGATGTGAAGTGGAGGGGTGATTCATCATAGTTAATAAATGCAGTTGACAGCTCAAATCAGCAGGAGGGAGCATGTGCCAGGTCCGCCTCCCCCCACTGCTTTATACTGCATGCAAATATGGACAATTAACTTTTCACATACACAGTTGCGGACACCCACACAGATGGAGCTAAACAGGAATGTGTGTGTGTGTGTGTGTGTGTGTGTGTGTGCACGTGTGTGCAGTCAGTAACAACTCACAGACAAACAATTGATTGCATTTAAGTTTCAGAAATAAAGTTAAATTGTTAAGTGAAACATTTGCATTTATTACCGTACCAGCTTTATCTGTGAAAATTCTGGTTATTTTCTAATCCATAGACAAAAAGACGAAACAACTCTTCAACCCCCAAATTTTTACAGACGTACTACTTCGGGCTGGTTAATGTAAAGATATACTGTTGTTATCACGGTGTGAGACCACGCAGGAATTTCATGGCGGCCACGAAGGCCAAAAAAATTTAATTTCGTGGCCTTTGTGCAACACTCACACTTAGCCAGCATTACATTATTGCTATTTAGCTATTTTCTCTTGTGCCTTGCTTCTGTCATTACGGTATTCAGACGCTGGTGTCTGTTGTTGGGATTTTGGTTTGGAACTGGTCAAACGCTGCTGAAAGAGCAGGGGATGAGTTTGATCAACAGTGACAAGCAGATTATTTTAGTAGTGCAGTTAATTACTATGTGTTATTATCACATTGTGTTTTGCTTGGATGGCTGAGGCATGACTGACCGCTGGCAGGTGTGGCAGAGCCGCGGCCTTGTGTTAAGCTGCTGCTATAAGCCCTCAGCTGCACACAGTCAACTCGCAGGATTAACTTGCCTCAGCTCCGGCCGTCAGGCCTTTCACTTCTGCCGTTGTGTCTTAATAGAATTTCATACGCTACCAAAGTAACTGGACTCAGCTGAGCCCCACTGTGTCCTTCTTTTACACAAGTGGATGTGTAAAGTTACACTTCCTACACATGAAAATATGTCTCATTCTTGGTGTGGTAGTTGACCCTCTTTTGCACAAATCTTGTTGTACCATAGGTGTAACTAGAACAATTTTAATTTATCTGTTGTTCTTCTTAAGGGAGTGTGACAGCACACTTTACTTTACAAACTTGATTTTTAATTCAGTGCGTGTTGTAAATGTATTTGGTTCAAAAACGAAAAAAAAAATGTACGCAACTAAAAGTACTGTCAGATTGCTGAAATATTACTCAATCACAAGAAAGGATAAAAAAAATGCTGACATAAAAGTAAAAATTAATGTTTTAAAAAATCACGCACAGTATTAGTTACTAGTTATTTATAAGCTGTTGATGTCTAATGAATTTCTCTTTTTTTCTCTGGTAAACGATAGAGTGAATGAATTAATCTGACTACGGCAATTTGCTGCTGCTGCACCAGATAAATCTGCATCTCTGAATGAACTCGAGGCTCCTGAGCTGTGCAGCGATGTTCACCTCACATCTCCAAACCTGTGGCTGCTGCAGAGCGGCTTTTTTCCAGTCTAAATGTCAATGGCTGGTTTGTGATCAGATAGTTTTAAATGCTACTAATGTGATTTGGCGCCAGTTGGTCCTCCTGCCCATCATTCAACACAGTTGTTTCCAGGCCACGAATTTACTTCCCTTTTGTTTTTTACTTAGGCCTACAAGTTGGTACATTTTGGGCCGTAATACATGAAAATGATATGTGGGTACATTTCTGTATATCATGCACAGCTATCAGTGATTCCTTTTTGATATATTTTTGGGAAACTTGTTATTGAAAGACTTCTTTTCTGGGGAATATCAAATCCCTTCTGTGTCTCCTAGTAGTTCAGCTGTACACATTTCCTTTCCTGATTAGCACTCTTTGAAGGTCTCCACAGGTCAATTGGAATTTACGCTCCGTCCCCTGTGATCATGGTTGTCAACAGCCACAGTGCGTCTGATTAAAGCAGCGTCTCTCACTAACAAACGTTTTCTCTTTGGAAAGTAATAGCTTCACCCCCCTTTTTTTTTCTTCCTCTCCCAGCTCCCTTTGTGCTTCTTCTTTTGATCACAGCACAGCAGCATCCCTGAAAAGCAAACACGGCCGTTAACACTCACACAGACACACACACAACCAAGAGCCGAGAGTGTACGAGCTCTCTTACACACACACAAGTGCAAGAACGCGTGGACCCTCTGGCATCCAAAAACACACAAACACACAAAAAGCATCCAGCCGAGCTCTTGTTCTGTGCCAGTCTTTGCTCTCAGAGATGTTAAATGAGGGCATTGATACATAAATTTGCATTTGTTTTGTCCACAACCATCCTCCTAACTAAAAATCTATAACTGCGTGGCCCCAATTTGCCATGCAGCTTCAGATGCTTCTATTCTGGGCTTGTTTCATGTGAGGCTAGCGTGACTGTTCAATCGATTTGCTTGTGTGTACACTCTCTTCACACATAAGTGGGCTAAACAGCGATCTTTCAGCACACTGATTGTGCAGTTTGTCGATGGGTAATCTAGGTAAACACCACCCAAATTGTTATTTTGTTGCGGTTGGGCTCTTCATTTATACTTTACGCACCTGCAGCTTTGATTTGAGTGTTAGGGTTTCAAATCGAACACGAAAGAACACAGAGTACATGTGATCACTGATATGAGAAGATGTGCGATGTGGAGCTCGTCCTGGCTCACTGGGCAGGTATCGAACACGGTCTGGATGAGCTGTGATTTCCTTGATTGACACCAACAATAAATTTAATTGCTCAGAGCTTCTTCCTCGTCTTCGTCTGTGTGTGCTGCAGATATGAACTATACTCCCTCAGCAATGTTACGGGCACCAGTTCCTCTGTCCTCACTCTCTTCTGTAGCATACTGGACTTCTGTTACAGTTGTTCCTTTTATGAAACGTAGGAATCATTAAAAACCTTGCTCCTGTCTGCCCCTTCTGCCTTTACCTTTGCCTACCTGGAAAGCACCTAGAATGTGACTTTTGCCTGTCAGCTGAATGATCCGAATGCCCTTTCCGGTTCTTGTTTGACCTTTCCCCTTTGACCTGTGAGCATCCCTCTTTATCATTTGGAGTGTTGACCTCCCTGTGACCTTTGTGAACCCCAGTGACCCCTGATGGCTGTTAGTTGGTTGGTGGTCCTGAATGAAGCGCATCTCTTACAGAGGGTGGGGAACCTTGGAGCACCTCCGCCACTTCGGCTCCAGGCAGGGGGGGCGCCCAGGGCAGGATGTCCCCGGGCAGAGAGCCTGCTCTGGGCAGAGGGAGCCCCTCCTCTACAGAACTTCAGGACCCCAGTAGAAACAGGAGAGCTCATCCCAATTGGGCCATTCTGGGTAAAGACGTAGAGTTGTGTTTGTGTGTGTATTTGAATGATGATTGTTTCCTTGAGATAAAGTCAGACACAGAATAAATATTTCACGTGAGCTTGTTTCTGCAGTTCCATGCGGTTGGTGCCCTTTGGTAATTTTGTGCAGTTGGTCACACTGAATAACTACTGTACACATTTTTGTAACTTTATAAGGTTACAGATTTAGTCCCTGTTGTTTCCGAGAGGCGTCATGAACCGTCTGTCTCTGTGATTGTTTTTGTAATACTTTTTTTGCGTTGAAACTAGCTCACCACACTTTCAGAACTTGCTGAATTTGAGCATGAGGACACAGTGATTATGCAAGCTTTTCCAAGCGTAACGAACTGCTATCAGACGTAATCCGATTGTTTTTTCTACCCGTATCAACATTTAGACCCTGCAAGTTTTGGCATCAAACGAAACACTTTAGTTGCGGTCCGGCATTTTACATGACAACAGTGTGCCTGCACCTCTAAAACTGCAAACTTTTGAAACCAGATTCCGGAGTATAATCTTTTGAAACCGCAACCTTCTGTTTTGGCACACAGCAAACCTTAGGAAAGCTTTGACTACGCTAATGCTAATACTACACTAATGCTAATACTAATGCTAAGTCAATGTATCCTGCAATAGCCACTGCCAAACTCTGATTAAAAACTCTTTGATTCTAGTTTCTTTATTTTGTGGCTCTGCTTAAGGTAAAGATACAATCAGCAGCAACGGAAAGTAAACAACTTTGGCAACTTCAGATGGTGTGTCGTTACAAACTTAAGCCGCCGACTACCGGCCTGGCATGCACATTACAGCGCCTTTAGTTGTTCATGTAAACGCAGATTTCTTTAAAGATGCAAAGGAAAGACTTTTCCGTTTTCAGCAGGGCTGTTCTTTTCCAAATGTGGCCTTAAACTAAAAGTGTTATTGCTCGCCAGTTTAAAGGACCGTACCAGTGTCACTACATGTCATTGTCCTTTGTCAACATCAGACACATATGTTACATAAAGAGATATCGTGTTTGTTCACATTCAATGAATGCGACAGGAAGTAGCTGAAAACGTGTGACAGTGTCAGTTAAAAGAACGTCTGTGTCAAAATCCTTTTTCATGCTAATATCCGAGCTAAGAAGGCAGCACTTGTAAGGAACTATTTTTTCAGGCACCCAGCTCCTCTCTCACTCAGCGATTTTTGACCAAATTGAAAGGCAGATATACCTATACCTAGCTGTACCTACCTAACTTTTCATGTATTATAGTGTTTCTACACCCTGTTTCAACATCAAGGGCAGGGAATGGGGTTTAAAAATGCAGTCAGATATCCACTGAAGTATACACTTGGGGGAGTTTTAACAACAAGTCAAAAATAGACTGGAGTACACACTGCTTACAGTATGTAGGCTTTTCCAAGTGTGATGAACTTCTATCAGATATCATCTGTCTGTTCATACCCAGAAGATCAAATTTTTCAGTTGATTCCTGCACACATCAGAACCAGTCAACACTAAATCATTCAAGCTCTTGTGGTTTGTACCAACATTTGAATTAAAGGTGTTATAGCTCGAGAGTTGAAGATGTTTTGGGGTTGAGATATTAGACTTGTCGGATCCGTTGACCTGTTCACACTGACTGTAGCCTCTTTGGTATCAGATGAAGCCGGTTATAGATTTCGGTTCATTTTGACTCATGGCAGACCGCTGGCCTGGCTGTCCGTTCGTCTGCTTTGTCAGCTGTGTCAGGGAGGGTTGACATGTCCTTCACAAGAGTTCTCGCAGCAGATGTGCTCTTTGTTGAAAAACCCTTGAGAAGAGACAGAGGGATGGAATCGGAAGGCAGCAAGAGACAGCGAGAAGTGGGGGGGGGGGGGGGTCCAAGAAGCAAAGGATGGGGCATATTTTTATATTCCCACGGTGCCATTTTGGCTTAAGAATTTCCATTTTAGAGGGCAGTCACAGACACTGACTGCTACATTAGTTTTATGGCCAAAAACAGCTTATTGCAGCCTGTGATGACGCGAGGGTAAAAATTTATTTTGCATCACTACCCGCTAAAAAGTTAACTCGTTATGTCTTTGTGAATGAATGTGGTCGGTTTTTTTTTGCAATAACTTGGTGCAAATTTAAGCCAACACGGACACAGGAACGTGGAATACTAATAGATTCTTTTGCTGGACTGCAAACACGTGAGCATTCCTCACTGAAACACAAACAGACACCATCGAGAGCATGTTTGCAAGTCTCTTTGCATGCACAACCGACCAAAGAAGATGTGCACTCAACGGCGAGCAAACACATTTTTCTGCTGCGAGTGTTGCTCAAGGGAGGATTACATCAATAGGGTTGTGAGGTTGAATCACGCTGAATTGTGTGTTCTGACTAAAACCTGAGGGGCAACACATGCACACACACTCTCGCTGCCTTTTCTGTTTCAGTCTTGCACTTGGAAAATCTCCATCCACCTGTTTTAATGCATGTTTTCATTTTGTGCTTTAAACACCTGAGTGGAAATGGAGATCATGACATGAAAAAGGGTTCGTTGAAGTTGAAAAGAGTTGAAAAAGTTTGTACACAACATGATAAAAGCTAACAAGATATATAGTCAGTAAACAACGATGTGATACCTGTTTTTGTCTCTCCTGCAGAAGACAAAAAAAAATAATAAAAACATTTCTTAGTGCATTTTACTGTTACATGCCTCCACTGTGCAGAAAGACTAAAAATAAACAGATAAAAGGAGCAGCAGCTTCAGAAAACTTGCTGCTTCTGTCCAGTATACAGTAGTTGATGGAAGCAGGAATGAACATTTTATCTGAGTTTTTTTTTGTTCATAATTTTAAAGTGTTTACATGGATTTTTTTTTCTTTTTCTAGCGCTCTGTGAAATTGGCATCTCTCTACTCTGTACCTCACTCCGTTTCTGCTTACGAAATGTCCTCTGCACCAGAATCAGACACAAAATCCAAGTAGGATGACACGTAAAAGGACTTTGACTCTGGATGTTGACGGCTCTCAGCTAATAATAAAGAACACATTTACAGCAGGACTCACAATCAAGCAGCCGTCGTTAAAAAGAAACACGGCCTCAAATTGAAATAGGAAAAAAGAAATTCCTTGCAATTGAAAGAGTTTTGCAGTAAACTGGATATTTCAAGCCGCATTTTTGCTCAGCCCGAAACACACTGTGGCTCAACATGAAGACGTGCTCAAAAAATAATCTCGTGCTTTGTGTCAGATCAGTGGTGCATGAGGAGGGCAGCTGCAGATGCATGGACATGTTTATGAAAAGGTTGATATGATACGCCTGTCATGGCTAAATGTTGCTGCTACAGTCTGCATGTTGTGGGTTTTGTCTGTCTGTCTGTCTGTCTGTCTGTCTGTCTGTGTAAATGAGAGTGAGAGAGCATTTGCGCATGTGCGTGCGTGTGAGTATCCTCAGGGATGCTGGCGCTCACATTAATTAAAAACTTCAATCCCTCTCTTCTCTAACAGGACTATGAAACTTGCCAAGGGCTTAACTGTAAATACCATTTCTCCAAAATTGTCTTTTAAAAAGATTCATCGTCTCAGGTAATAATTGTGGGGTAAGGCAGCGCAGTGAGGATTTGAAAATGAGTAAATAAGAGTTAAATGGATTTAATGAATTGCTTTTTATATACTTTAATTAGCAACCCTTTTTTAAAAAAAAGGTTAACAGCGTGACCGAAACTGAGCGGGCATCTGTCTAAGGTCAAACTTTACCTCATTTTTCTCGTGGTAATTAGAAAACATAAACTGATGTTGCTTTTTGCCAAACTGTGTAAGTTGACCCTCCATAAACAAACACACTGTCGAAATCTGAACTTTCTGGTGGATACTTCTTTTATTTCACCCACAAAGTAAGATTTAGAAATCAGAACTTGTTTCTGAAACTTTGAACTAAAAACAGAGTTGGGGAAAACAGACAGACGGACAGAACAGTTTAAGAGCAGCTTTGATTGCTGGGATCAAACCTGAGATATTCCTCATGTTCTCTCTCCCACCCAGTTCACGCTGCTGTCATCTCGCCGCCTTGTCTGCTCAGGAGATTTGGCCACCGGCCTGCCGTCTTTTGACTAAAACGTTATCATTAAATGAGGAAGACGAAAATCTCCTCCCGAACCAAATGAGTCATGACTGTTTGAAAGAGAGAGCTTATTTTAAATCAGCATTGCAAGTCAGAGGAGCTTATGAGGGGCCACGCCCCGAGCGTTTATCCTCTCATTCCATTCTTAGGAACCTTCCACAATCCTCGCAGCCTTAGTATACAATACTGATGATTAATTAGAAACAGAGCTATAAGGTAGATTTATTATTTAGCTCTGTAACTGTGATAAATGTTTGAAATTTGCATTTTAAGAGGAAGCCTAATGCACCTCATAAGGCAGATAGAACTAATCTGCATAGAATGAGCAGGAAACATAAGGAGGGGAGAGATGGGAAGAGAGATGTGGTCGAAAAGGTGAAACAATCACGCAAACAGAGTCACAGGAAATATTTCAGTGACTTAAAGGTCATTGAGCATCATTCATGCAGTGACAGTCACACATCCAGCGCTGGTCACTGGTCGTGAGTCACAAAACGGTTCGATGACGACGACGATGATGTTGTGGTTAGTACATAATTAATGAGAGTGACATGGTTCAAATAAGCAGGAACTGCGTATTACAACTCTACTGGGTGATTAAGCTAAAATCTATCCTAGAATCTACGGGAAATGTCACATTTCTGGCATTAATGTTTAATCAGACAATGTGAGGAACACTTGAGGGAACATAATTTACAAATAATACCCCAGTATGATTCCTGGAAGTTTAATGCAGGGGTAGGCAACGTCTGGAAATCAAGCTAGCCGTAGCATGAGACTCCTAAGGAAGCAACTCCGCTGCACCCTCCGGCACACCACACCAGAGATTCCCAACGACACTAAACTGTCTCAGCTCGACTCCCGCTGGCTGACGGTGTCGCCTGCCACTCAGCTTGTCAAGTCGCCAAAGGCCAGTTTTAGAACTTAAGGCGTGTCACTTGTTTTAACAGCATTTCAGCTCGTAGTGACATCACCTGTCGCTAAGAAGCGCAGCGTAGAGCAGCCAATAGGAACACACACGCTCTGGAATGACCCGTTGCCTAAAAATACTCCGTCACAATCGGAATATAGAGCCAAGGAGAGGAGCTGGAGTCTGGTGTTCCTTCAGACCAGCTGAATTAGAATATGCTGAAAGATTATTATGGGTATTTTGCCTGATGACACAATAGATAAACTGCCTACCCCAGCTTTAAAGACAGTAATTCTCGTGGAAATCATGACAGGGATGCACTTCTGTCTATCTAGATAGATAAATAGAAAACATTACAACAGCAGACTGTGCTTGAGCCTCAATAGCTGTCAGTCCGTCAGTGAAATGACAGACTGCGGCATTCAGTCAATTTTAACTCACCATGGCTGGGTGGACTGATGCAGAGAGAATACACATTAAAGGAGGGTAAGAAAACCCAACAAAAAGGGAAACTTTATGACCCCTCCCTGATTTTTATTAACTCGAGATTCTCTTCATCTCCTGCACTCGCCCCCCTCCTGTGTTATTTGTTCTTGCAGAGCAGCACAGGTCACTGAGCGTCGTGTGAGCCCTGAAGGAAACAGTGGCAGTCGACTAACCAGGCGGGAGCAAGATACCCACCGCTGCCCCCACGGGTTACTGGCACTGAGCCGCAGACACCTCGCGAAATATCACACTGACTGCTCAACCGTTTGCATTCTCACTCACTCCGCTGATGCACACACATGTGCTCTGTACACATGCTCGCTAAAACAAACCATAATGACAGAGAGAGTGTTCCAGGAGAGCTTGAAATAACACACGGAAAACGTATTATGAAAATCAGAGCTGGCATGACTCCGCCACCTTAAGGGGATGGAGAGCAATGTGTGTGTGAGTGTGTGTGTGAATGTGTTGGCGGTGGTATTATTCATAGATTGAGACAGACGTGGTGTGAGCGGTTTTAAGGTCAAAAAAGACAATAAACAGCGAAGCTGACCGACCCAGGGTCAAATCACTCGAGGCTGACAGGCAGGACAACTCGCTGAGTGAAATTAGTTTTTCAGAAGTCGCAAGCATGTTATTTGAAAATAAAAAGGCGGAAATTATCCCGCTGATTTGTTATGACGAGCTGGAGATAAAGACAGAGCCAAACAGAGACAGAGATTGGAGTAAAAGAGGCCGAGACAGACGCCTGCTGTCCACGCCGTGACTCTCTTTGTGTGTGTGTCCATCATGTGAGCGCTCTGCTGCGGTCGCTCATGACTTGTACTTCATCTATTATTCACAGCTTCGCATTGACTGAGAGCGAGGGACTTATCACCGTCCAGCCAGAGGGAGGGAGAGGTGAAAGGGACGTTAACGTGCATTTGGACCAGCGAGCGGGCCGCACGGCCCAATGTGCGCGTGCAGGTGTTTATGTGTGTGAGCATGTGTGTGGCCGAGCGCCAGGTGTCCTGATGTGTGATTCACAATACGCTGCTGTTGGGCCTGTGGAGCGTATCCATTTAAATCGCTGATGTTTACACACACACACACACACACACACACACCTTCACATACACCCGACAGAGCGCTGCCTCTGCTTCGTTTTGCAGAAAAAAATGAGCCGGGGCATTTCCTTCCCACTGCTCCCAGTATGCAGCGTTAGTGGAAAGCCTGTGGCGGCTCAGAGCCCGGCGGGCAGTTTGACGTGGCACCGCAGAGCTGTTTTGACTCGGTGCATTTCACTCCTGAGGACAAACTGGAGGACTTGGCAAAGAAGTGAGAACTTTGGTGGGAAGTGACGACATTTTGGCTTGAACCAAGCGGAGCTGCTCCAGAGTCTTTGCAATTTAAGGCAACAAGACTTTAAATAAAGAGGTTTAAGCTACAGAAACGTGACATATTACATTTACTATTACAGGGAAAATGTTCAGTGGCTTCTCAAACCCATAGTCTGGCTATATTTTGTATAATTTTGCCATCCTAATTGTCCGTAATGATGTTTTGCTGTGGTGGTTTACTCTGCTGCACGTGTGTTCTTCCTCGGAGAGGGATCCCTCTCTCGTTGCTCCTCCAGAGGCTTCTTCAGTTTTTGCTGGTATATTTGGAAAACAAAATTGTCATTGAAATCAACAGTTTGCTGAATAGAGGATGTGTTATGCAGGGTTGGGAAGGCTACGACCTGAGGAAATCTAATGGGTAACAGATAACTTGTTACCTGATTTAAAACGTATAAGTAATGTAATGTTTTCAATGGCTTTATTATCGTGTTGTGCTTCACTACAATTGATTACTTTTTGATTGCTTTTCTGAACTTCTAACAAATGCTGTCAGTGTTATAGCAGGCATGGGACGCTGCAAATTCAAACAAGAGAACCAAACAAAAGCATCAGAACAGCATCAAACTTTACAAATCAGCCTTGAGTGAAGATGACAAAAGAAGACACTGTGCACATCCAAAACATGCAAAGCAACAAAATGAACACTATTCAACATACAGCCGAAGATTTTTACAGAAAATATTCAGATGTAACCCCCTTTTGTAAACATCAACATCTTCATAAGTAGCTAATTTATGTGCACATTTTTTCTGAGTAACTATAATTGAGTACAGTTACAATTATTTTGTAAGGAAACTATGTCATTTCGATTTATGACTACTTTTAGTCAGGAGTCAGAGATGAAAGTCATTTCAGTGATATGCATGGCCCGTAAATCATCTGTAACGAGAACTTAAAATGGTTATTTTAAAGATTTTAGTTACATTGTTTCTAATGGCACTCTGGCGATAAGCTGCAATTGCGGGCGCTCTTTTGGACTTCATCTCCCAGAGTTCATTTCAAACTTAAACTGTCGACAGTATGATGTCGGTAGATAGCCTTTTTCCCTTCTTAGAGTATTTTCTTTTTCTTTAGACGTGTGTTTGAACTGTCATTGCCTGGATGCTGTATTTTCACTGTGTGTTAATCCGTCATTGGCACTCACAGGGAATGAAAAGTACCTACGCCGGTCAGGCACAGCAAAGAGCGAGTCTGTGGCGTTAGCTCCGCCTACCCTCTGGGCAGACCAACCCCTGCCGACTGACATAAAGGAGTCACTACCTGTGCACTGCACTGATTTAGTGAAGGAATGTCGCCACAGACAGCCAGATCGTACAACAACATTGTTTTATCTCGCTGTGACTGAACAGACACTGACTAAATGAAAAACCTTCAAGCTTACCACTTTAAAACAGTGGAATAGACTCTTCTTTGTGCATTGTACCTAAATCACACACATTCCGAACTAAAACATCTCCTCCTCAGGGAGACAATTAAACCTACTTGCTCCTAATGGTACAATGATACTAGTAAATCGGAGCAATTAGTCAACATATTGTTGACTTTTGGCCAAATTCAGCGTCACTTAGATTTATACATTGTATTTGGTTTTAATAAGACCGTTTGTTCCCCGTTTTAGCTTGGACCTCATTTAAAGACATTCTTTCTGAATGTATGAGAGGTAGCTTTAATATGATGCTATATTCTTTCTTAAAGTAAGTATATTGTTCATGCAAAACAAACATTTCATCTTAAAGTTCAAATTACAGACCCCTCTTGTTGTAAAAGTAGGCTACAGTTTTGGAAGTTCACTGCTCTCGGAGCTGTTTCGCTGTAATCTGCAGTTTGTCGTAACCATCCGCGGCTCCTCAGCAGCACGTTTGGCATTTATGCTGAGTTTTTTTTTTTCTTCAGATACTTTTTTGAATCTTTCAAGTCGTGCTGAACGTTTTGTTAAAAATGTTCCAAAGCTTAGACAAAGACGATTCAATGCTTTTCAGGCCTAATCATTAAAAATGCTGGTGCTATCTGTCACCGTTTCTTCCAGGATTCAATCGGGTCAAAACAAAATCCCTCTTGAATGTTTGTCTCGTTTGAGTTTAAAGCAGTATAAAGCAACATGTCTTAAACCTTGCCTATGTTTTTGTGATCTGTTAGTGTGAGTCAAGTCTAAGCTCCAGCTCAGCTGATGTCAGAAGGAGGTTTGAATATGGGTCAGATGATTCAAAGGCAGACAAAACACAATTCAAGTTTGTTCATCACAAACAAACACACTAGCCTGGTTCCCTTTTCAATGTGAAGCAAATCTTTAGAAAGATTGCTTAAAAAAGAAGAAAAGCAAATTAGGTGCGTTTCCATCAAGTGGTTGGAGTGGATGGACTGTGCCAGTTTTGGTCACGCCCCTTCTCTTCCCGGCCATGGGACCTTAGATCGGAAGAAATGGCAGTCGGTGGAGAGGGACAAGTTACTTTTTGATCCCGTTTGGCTTGTGCCCTGAATCACGCATATGATGTCTGGCAATTTAAAATATGTTTCTTCATGTAAAGAACTTTGAATTTTGTCATCAAACAGTGAAGTAAAACCAGACCGCTTCTTGAACTTCATGTTTCGTCTGGGACAGTATACGTCATCAATACAGACACGGCTGTCAGCTTGGCAGATTTTACAGCATTTTTCCAGGACGAGAGGGAAAGTATTAAAAGAGGAGAAGAAAAAAACCTTTATAAATCAGGTCACGTGGAGAGGGGGGAGTTAGTCGGTTCTGTGCGTCAGAGGAGGGAAACTGTCATGACATCAGTTACGAGAGTGGTGTTGTAGTCTTTAGAATTACGTATTTTCACAGGCTTATACAAATTGACACGTGTGTAATTTAGGGCACAAGTCAAACAGATTCAAAGAATAATTTTCTTTATATATTTTTTATTAATATTTTTCCACACCAATGTCCCATGGCGTCCACCACAAGGGGCGCAACTCAGGCACTCTACAGGCGACATATCATAACATGGCTGTAATAAAATGTAAAAGAAGAAGATGTTACAAACCAGAAACAAAACAAGTTGTTGCACTGGCAATGTACAACTTGGCAATGGAGAGGGGTCTGCTTAAATTACTCTCAAATTATGGTCTCTTCATTGGTCCACACATATGTACTGTTGTTGTTGTTGCTAGCAGCCATGTTGCCGTGCATTTTGGGGAAAGTGAGAAGACGTCAACGTAAATAGCCGTCACGTGAGTTCAGTGTTCACTCCATTACAACTTATTTGGCAGATGTGTTTTCATCTCCCAGTTTGCACATGAATTCTTTTTTGCAAAAGTCAAAAACCACCTCAAGCAAGCGTGAAACTTTTTTGCCCATTAGAGGATTTTAAAATTTTTTTTTAATTTTGGCGTTTCCAAAAGCCGTTTTCTGATGCGATATTTCAAAATGCCGTATAAACACGGTGATGGAAAGCCTGCTGGTGATTGGTTCTGTCAGCCCCTCTGACAATAACAGAAGGTTCTCCTACATATTTCAAAAATAGTAAAAATAAGTAGAAAAAGAAAAAGGTGTACTTGTGAAGAAAAATATGACTGCAGCACTCTTGTACTACTTTGCCGTATGACATGGAGGAGATCATGTAAATATTAGACATCTGGACGCACAGTTCAGAGATTCAGCTGAGTACTTGAAATATGCTGCATACAATGTTTGGTTTTGTTTGGCATCCAAGACCAAGTGGTATATTGAAATGTAAACGGCATAATGGGCTTTGTTTGCCGCCTTGTAATGTGTTTGGTCCTTTTACACAAATCAAATCCAGGATTCTGTCGGACGTGAATCTGCTGAGTGTCAGAGTTTCTTCAAACAAGCTCAGAAATCCGTGAGAAAGACCTTACCCGTCTTTCTTTGCGAAGGTTTTGGTGGAATTGTGCTTGAAATAAAATCAAAGCACTTTGGATTTTCTGTATAAAAATAGATCAGGAACACTTTGTGAAGACCATTGACTCACGGTTGTAGAGACCTCCTGTCTCCGTCTCATTAAACGTATGCCTCAGTGCTTCCTCAGTCAAACCCTCTGCGTGCACAAATTTGATCAACCTGATAAAAAAGGAAAGATATTCCTTGTTTGTTTTTGTTTTGTTTTATTTTTGTAAGCTCTGCAGGTACACAGTATCATTTAAGTCAGTTTTGTGTTGTTTTGTCAATCATGAAGTTTTAGTTTTTAGTTTAGAGTAAACTATAACAACCTTGTTTAAAAGAGGAAAAAAAAAACACATTTTCTTATTTAGACCAAGGGAGAATATTGATTTGTGTGTAGGTGTGCTGGTGTGTCTCCCTGCCGGAGACTGAAGCTTGCAGTTGTGTTAATGAGCGTATGTGTGAGCTGTGTGTATCTGGCTTTGTGTGCACTTGAGTTTGTGTCTCAGCCAGTAACTCGTTTTGGAATTGCCCTACAGTGTATTTCACATGAAAAACGAGTTTTAGAGTGTCTGAGAGTTAAAGTCAGAGTTGGATTTGCTGTGCAGCTTTGTGTGTGTGTTTGTGTGTGTGTGTGTGTGTGTGTGTGTGTGTGTGTGTGTGTGTGTGGTGGGGGGATAAGAGAGAGAGTGTAGAGAGTGTGTATGTGTGTTAGAAAGAAAGAGACAGACAGAGCAAGCCAGCGAGCGTAGGCTGTGTGCTTAAACTTGAGAGATTTACATGCAAAGCGCTGGTGCTCCTGCATCTTAACTTGGGGAAGTGAAGGTTGAAATGTACTCAGTGCAAATGCGCTTACGAGTGGCGAGGAAACCAATTTCATTTACAAGTGGAAACTCAAAGTAATGTATTCCTACACTCAACCATACTCCATCTTAAGATGTTTGACTTGTTTTCCTGACTAGAGATTTACATCCCAGAATAACAAGGCTACAATATGATAAGTTAATTCATCTGCAGCTGCTTGGCTGATGCACTTTCAGACAGAATTAGCTGCCCAGGGTGCAAATGTACAAATGAATTAAACAGTGAAGTTATTCTGTAATGGCTCATCTGATAAAACGATGCTTTTTTTTTCCCTATTTATTTCCATTAAGGTAAACCACTTCAGTTTGACTTGTATCAGAAGTGCTCAGCATGTGAAGTACACGTGTCCTCAGGGTTAAAGTAGGGTTATGGAGATAGAGGAGGTGTGTGAAAACACACATTAATGCACCAGTTCATTTGTTGGACAAAAGGGAATTTTTTTGCTCGATGGAGTCTGAGGTCAAGTTGTGCAATCTGAATTCCCTCCCACGAGGGAACACAACAAAGCTCTCGAGTTTTATACCTGCAAAGCTCTGCAAACTTTTCAAAATAAGGTGAAATGTGCACAGAAGACCAAACTTTAAAAAGGGAGAACAAGTGGATTTGAAACTTAAAAAAAGCAAAGTCGGGCTTATTTTGCAGAAGTGCTTCTCAGACAGCTCTCACGTTATTGTATTCATGTCAGGGTTAGAAGAATCCTAAGAGCCTCACTTAACCTTAGTCAGGTCCACCTGTGATGCTCTCACTCAGCTGATGACAGTCAGTCTGGAAAGATCATTAATTAACTGTCTGCTTTTCTGTTTGATTGTGTATTTGTGTATATGCAGTAGCAAGTAAGTCAGTGTGACAGCTAGGCTTGGGTCCGTGTGAGATATTAATGAACATTGCAGCATTTGCTGTTTGTTTGTTTTTTTTCAATATTTTTCTCAATATTTAATAGCGAAAAGGCTGTCATGGCATCCCTGGGCTTTTATTTTGAAAATGAAATGCATGCGGAGGCAGTGTCTGATGCTATATGATGAGGTGGAGAGGGTATCACAGGTTAATTGTCACGGAGTCAGCATGCACGCAGCACTTGAATATGCAGACATAGAGGAGTAAGTTTAAAAAAATAAATAAATAAAAGTCATGTCACCAAGTTGGCAGTATTTGCGGTTTAAAGCAGGAGAAAATGGCGAGCCAAAGAATTCCAGTCAGGCCGTATGTCGTCTTCGCTGCATGCAGGTGATGACTAAACACCACAGATTTGGGCCTTCCACCCCCGCACAATAATATCATCCATGGGAATATTTTGGTGGGACGATATTATGATATTAACGTCCGGATATTGCCCAAGCCCACTTGCAGCTGTTTTATTCTCTTGAAGTTATTCTGTTTTGGCTTGTTGGAGGCAGGTGACGTAACGTGGCTTGTGAGAGGGTTTTTATTTTATCTGTGAAGTAAACCTGCAGCGGTCACAAAGGTCAAACATGCAGACAAGCACCCAACATTTTATGTCAGCTCACAAAAAGTTAGACACGTAGTATCTAAGATAATTTGTCGGTTTTCGTCCACGGCTTTATGGCATCAATTTCTCTCCTCAAAACCTGCTTCCTGTGTGTTTGTCACTTCATGTCACCTCTAAATTATCTCCCACCTCACTTCTGCTCCTCTTCTTTTCTCCTCTCAGGCCCACCCCACTGTCTCCTTTCTTTTTCTCCCCTTTTCTCTTTTTCTCTCTCTTTTCTCTCAATCCCCCCCTCTCCTCCTTGCCGCTTTGTGCCATGTTGTACTTGGGATTATGAGCTCAGACTGCCAGTTATGCTAGACTTGCTCCACTCCTCGACCTGGGGTGTTTTTATTTGAGGCAATGAATAAGCTCGAGGAAGGTCTGAAGCTATTTCTTATTACCATTAGACTCAGGAAGGGTAATGAATAAAGGGGTTTAACGTCAGCAGGACCTGTTTTCATTCATTATGAGCAAACTGTGTTAAGAGGAAATATGTTTTCTTAAGTTCCAGCAGAGGTGAAATATGTCCTTTTTTTAATTCCAGGTGATTTTCAGGGACCTGTTTTAATTTCAGACTATTTTTTTGTTCACATTTTTCATTATTCCCGTGCACTCAATGTATTAACTTCACTGTTGTCAATGGGATTAATATAATAATACAAGAGGGAATACGAACGAGTTGATAAAGCCGTATCCAGGCTTGACATTTTTTCTGCCGAGGGAGAAAGATCCTCAAACTCTCCCTCGTTTGTCTTCGGGCGCTCAGAGTGTGGAGAGCTATAAATCTGGATGTGGAGAGCAGATGTTACTCGGACAGAACTGGTTGCGATTGCAGCTAATCCTATTGTCCACAGACAAGATCATATAGCAGCTCAAATGGCACAAACCCATGGGTTAAGTTAATTGCGGAAAACCAGCATAAAGTCTCACAAGTGCAACATGACTCAGATTATTACAGGACTTTATTGTTCAAATTTGAGAGTGTTTGATTTGGTGAAGAAATGTTTTCTTATCAGTCAGCTGTTTAGAAAGTTTTTGCCCTCGTTAGTTACAGATGTCACTACTGATTTACAGCCGAGCGACCTGATCACAACATAGCTGCTCTGTTAAAGAGTGAGACACCCTTTACGATTATGGGAAAGTGATCCCTGATAAGAAAAGGCAGCTGCAAGTTATGGGGATTGAATTTTACGTTGCCTGATACGTGCAGCGGGTGGTGCTGAGATTATGATGTGGAATTTTGTTGCCGAAACAAAAAGTTATTGCAGCTCTGTGGGTTTACGGTGAAGCAAATAACTGGAGTTGAGCTGCGAGTACTCCAGCAGTCAGGCAGGAGACGCCTCAGCAAAGCTCCAAAGAAAGTTGTATCTACTTATCATGTCTTTATATTCATAATCCACGTTAGTTGTTTCTCACACTGTGTCGGATGTCAACCCTGAGGCGCAGCTTCAGCCTGCTTTAGTGCTCGTCTGTGGCTGTTTACATCCACGGAGTAAGGTCCATTTTTTTAAAACTCGCCCGCCCATACCCGTAGAGCTCCGGCACCAGGACCGGCCCGTTAATACATTATGTCTAAGGCAAAGCGGCACCTGCCAAACCCGTTCATAAAAGCTCTGCAGCCCGACCCGTACCTGTCATTAAACATACAGGCTGCAGTCACTCGCAAGGAGATGAAGTCCTCCTCTTCCTCGATGCCGGCGCAGTGCTCGTCACTGATCCTGACGTACTCCTGTTCATCTCTCTCATCACACTAGCTCAACTGAGACTCAGCTCGCTGTGCATAGCTCAGTGCATGTTCGGGGTTAAAACTTCTGCTCTGCAGGGCTCTACTATCACACCAAACTTCTCCCAAATGTCCGACTTAGTCTTCGACAATGTCTTATCCACTAGCTGGTATTCTCCACTGGCTAATTTTCCCTCTATGTCATCCATTTTGGTGTAACACTGTCAAGTGCAAACTAGCAGCAGCTAGCGGCTAGCTGCATCTCTGTCGGACCAGTGACAAAATTGATGACGAGGTCAAGGGCCGCCGTTTGTCAGTGACTTTCAAAATAAAAGTAACTGTGGCTGGATAATAGTTATTTATATTGCATATCTTTTTACTTTGTTTTATTCTGAAAAACAAAAATATATGTTTGTTTTCACGTGCTGCCGGCCCACATGCAGTTCATTTTTACCGATGACTGTTTCTGTGAATTTACTGTGTACACTCTGTCACCCGTTACGCAGCTTTTTTGTGAGTTACCCGTCGGTTGCCCGTGGGTACTCGACCCGGTGCAGGACTCTGCATCCACATCCACTTCTCGCTTTGGGCTGCAAAGTTCCCCACCATACCAGCAGTAGTACAACTGGTACAGACAGGAGCTTGTCACATGGCATGTAGCCGTGGGTACCAAGTTTTAAAGACCTGCTGAAGACATATTGATGGAACGCAGATATTATCTACAGTTTAAAAGACTTTTTGTCCACAGTTTGATAGGGATTGTTGCAGTGCAGCTCAGCCCTTTGCTGGCTAGTTTCTGCCACTTTTAAGGACTGAATGGCATAACAGTGGCATTCAAAATGGATGTTCCTTACTTACTAAGCCTTTCAACACATTGTCAGTTAAAGAAAAGAGCTGTGATCGGTAATGGGAAACCAACCTGACCTGCAGGATCTCACCCAGGAAAAGATTTCACAGACTTTTCAAACAGACTGATTCCAAATGAAGGACTCTCCACGGGGCTGGCTCGGAGAGCTTTTTTTTTTTCTTTCTATGCCTACAGTTATGTAAAACATAAAACATTAAGCCTTTCCTGCCAATAGGATTCGCCTCTCCCTTTCTTTATTGGTATTTATTTGGTCGTATGAGTCTGCACCGGGTGAGCACATTGTAAGCACAATGTGTCCATTGATTAGGTTTTATTGTGCACTAGCTCCATGCCATAGTCGCTGATTTCTAGCCTAACTCAGGTAGATTCGATGTTATGCTTCTATTCTCGTATGCACCGATGTATTGTAACGAAATATAGAGGAGCAAGTTTGTGAAGAAATAGGAGGAAGTGGCAGGCAACAGGTGGCAATGACTCCTGATGGGACGAGAGCTAAATAAAAAGAGAAAATGCACAGAGAGAGAAAGAGAGAGGGAGATGTCGACAAAGGGAATGGAGAAAAATCCCATACAGCAAACCGCTGTCCGCCATGACCTCCAGCCCACTCCCTACTGCTCCAATTATCGACCGTTTTGATTTGTCTTGGAGAGAGGGAAGCTAATTAGAGAAGCTCTCTGCAGGAAGGCTTTGACATCATAAGTGAGTCTCCACGCATGTGTTTTATACTTTTTATTTGAATTTACACAAAAGAAACCCTAAAGGGTAAAAAGAGAAGCCTTGGCAAAAATGTTTTTTATTGAACCTCAGAAATCTTAAAGTGTGAAGGAGCTTTGATAAAGAGAAAATGTGACAGGAAATGACAAAAAAACCCCAAGATTTTCAATCCAAGCTGAAACAATAAAAAAAAATTATTCACAATTAGCTTCTGAATCTTCTTAAGCTGCTTCTTTTGCATTTGGCTGTTCCATGTGTTC
>JAQLOL010000003.1:26626611-26642649 GCA_029783665.1 Naso thynnoides
CTGTAATTTACAGATTTTTTGTATTTTAAAATTCATAGTTTTAAGTTGATAAAAAAAAAACAAAAAAAACAATAGACATGTTCAATAACAGCCTGTTTACACCTGGTATTAAAATACGATCTTTCTCAGGGAAAACACGGAAGTGCCAGGTGTAAATTTGTTATGATCAGATATGATGTGAGGTAGTCTGGCTCACATTGTGTTCGGAACTTACGTGGGTGTAAACACAGTCTGTGCCAGAACTTGCTCAGTGGAACATGGATGCAGACAATTTAGTTTTATTTTTTTGGTAGTTTTTTAGCTATCCTAAAATAGGCCTATAGATTGTTTAGCAAGCAAGCAAGAAGGCTGAAAGCGATTATTGAGTCTATGTCATTTCTCTGACGTGAGTGGGCAGGGAAACTGCGGTACAGGTGGAGAAATGATGGTGCATCTGTGTAGATGATCTGCTGTTAGCAGGGCAAATAATTAATCTGGACAGAGAGGAGCCTACTGCCAGTGCTGCACACAAAATAACCTTACGCAATACACAGAAGTTTCCCCTCACTTAGTGTCTCAAAAAACAATTTTTTTTCAGAAGAGGCTGCAGCTGATTTGGGTCCACCTAAGGCGCAGGTTTTGCTTTTGAGGACGGAGATCTTATCTCCACATGAGAACAAGAGAAGAGTAAAATACCAGGTGGTGTTAATGAAAAGACAAAACTGAACGTTTTTTATCTCGATAACGTGTCCACAGAAAGATCCTGCTTTCAGTGTGCGTGTAGTCTTGCTCATAGCCAGACCTCTCTCCACACTACGTGAGCAATGTGCCGGGGCTGGAGAAAGGTACGGCTCAACCTGTTATCATCCTAGAATAGGGGAAAAAAACGCCCTGGGTTGTTTGTTTATCTTTACACTAATCACAATCGTCTTGAGCGGTGCTGAGCCCACGATGCAGCAATAGGGCACTGTAAAAAATTGCTTTGAATTCAACAGTAGTTTACTGTTTTAAACAAAGGTTGTTTTTTTACAATAGAGTACTGTATATAGTACCGTAAAAATTATTTTACTGCAGAAAATTACAACAGAAAATGACTTGTAGAAAATCACAGTAGTCAAAGCATTCCTGTAAAAAAAACAAAACACAGTAGTGTAGGACTACTGTATATACTGTGTACAGTACTGTTAGTAATTGTATATTATAAATACTCTGCAGTATCTCTGGTGGAGTTGATCTTTGACTGGGTGATCAGTGATATGCTACTATATATGTATATGCTACTATACCATAAAGGAACCAGCATTGTAAAAAAAAAAAAAAGTACAGTAAAGAAGCAAGCACTGTGAAAACACCTTACAGTAAGGAACAGTTCTTTAAAGACATCAGCACTGTTAAAAGAAGTATAGTAAACCATCCAGTACTGTAAATACATTTTACAATAAAGAAACCACTACTGAAAGTACAAGTACAATAGTTGTACTGTAAACAATATTAGAGAAAGTTACTTGTTACTCGCTTTCACAGTAAATTTTTTGCAGTGTAGACGTGTAGTCATAGTGGATGGGGAGGAAAAATGCCAACTGGAACAGTTGGCCAGTGGGAGACTTGTACCCAACTTCCATTTCCTGTGACTCAGATTAGTCCAGGTGTGATTCAGGTGCAGGATATTGAGTGAAGTGTTTTGGGTACAATAACACTCCTCTGAAGTTGAAGGTTGTGCATTGTTTTTCATGATGTTTTTCTTTTTGTCAGGCGTAGTTTCCCACCTTCACTCTGAAACACTGCAGCTAACTCCGTCCGAAGAGCAAAATGGTGATTAGTTTGAAGTTGCGTATTGATTTGTCGATCTGGCCTTCAACGTCGTAGTCACTGTGACTGCAAACATGAAAGAGCACGACTCTCGCTGCGACTTAATTGTGACATGATTGAGTCATCAATTATTTGCATATTCAAGTTACTGCAGCACAAATACTGAGGATCTCTGAGGGTTTGAATTCATGGGGTTATTCCTCTGTATTAACAGTGCGCTATAATACACTGTAATGACAGACAGACTTACAGTGCTGTTCAATTTGTTCAATTAAGGTTGCAGCACACACACACACACACACACACACACACACACACACACACACACACACACACACATATAAGATGTATAATTGATGTATAATTCCCTGCTGTTTCAATGCTAAATATAAAACTGTAGCACTGACATGATGAAACAGCATCATATCATTTATTTGCATTATTATTATTATTATTATTATTATTATTATTATTATTATTATTATTATGATATTGATTAGAAGGCATTTACAAAGTGTTTAGAATTTGCTTATACCTTACCAGAAGGTGCCACAAAATGAAGCTTAAATTTCAAGAGGTTTTACCAACTAGATGCTCACATTTGGCCTCAGGAGGGGGATGGGTGTCCTTTGGGAGCCCCTACTACTGCGTGTACGTGTGCATCCTGCATGTGTGTAAGCATGTGCAGCTGTTTGACCCAGATATGTACGTGTCTTTCAAGGTCAAACCATGTCCACCAAATTATTCAGTCAATAAGTTGTGAAACTGCGCTAGTCGGTTTTAGCCTGGAGGTCGAAAATCACATTAGTGTTAGAAATGTTTGCTGGCATGCAGGAGAGACAAAAAACTGTCAGATTTGTTGAGTGACACTATGAAGCAGTAAATCCATCACTTTTCCATTTTGTTTTTATGTATCTTGCAAAGTTTTCTCTCCTTCTCTGCAATCCCCACCGTCTCCCAGTTTTTTAATCGAGGATTTATTTCACATTTGTCTTGAATAAATATTGTTTCCGAGTGTCAGCGCCGCAATATCAGCGTTATTGAATAATAAATTACCCTCTCTGTGAAATGCCTTCAGGTTAATAGACATTCAATGAATAAATAACAGGAAAACTCAACACTGAGTTAGAGCACAGGATGTGCAGCTTTTTAATGATTATTTTAGGCCAAATGAATGGATTCTTTTGTGTGCTCAAATTGCAGTTGAGTGCACTGGTTGCTTCAGATTTTAATTAATGCACAAGGGTCTTTAATATGGATGTTGGTTGAGCCATATTGTGCTGGCAGCAGTTAAAAGAGAATTAATTCTACACTCCGACATTGTCTCTTTTAATTGAATAAATAAAGCCGTTTCGTGCTCAAATAGATTTTTTTCTTAGAGTAATCATTTGAGCCAACATTGATAGTAAAAGGTAAGTTTGATCAGTGTTCCTGCATACATTGCTTCAGGAAAAACGTATATGATAGAGCTTTGTATTTCCGTTAATGTGCTTTATTTTCCATTCAGAGTCACAATGAATCTGCTTCATCATTCGTTCTGTTCAAAATGAAACTAGAGAGATTAATTTTCTCATGTATTTACATGTCTTAGTCTGATTTGTAATGTCTTTCTCATTGCGCTACCCTCCCAGCTCTTGACTTTTTGTCCCTGTGTCTTCTTTGGTCTTTCACTTGCGGGTAAAAAAGACTTCACTTGTTCTTTACTCACCAACCCGGTCAGCCTCCCGTACCAAAGTTCACCGCAGAGCACCTCCATCGCTCACCTCCCCCATCACGTTCACATGGACGCTCAAACACATCAAATGCCCAGCATGTGATCGTGAAACCGTCAAGCGCTACCTCCATTTCCTCTGCTTCATCACCAGCGGTACAGAGAGAGAAACAAAGGAGATACGCCTCCACTGTTTAGATTGAAGTCATATTTCACAGCTGGAATCCATGTCAGGAAATATTGTGTCTAACTTTACAGATGATAAGGGGAAACATGTCACACTACATGTCATAAAACATGCTACCCAGTTCTGCCGAAGAGCAGCGATAAGTCAGATGTTAAAGCAGCGTTCAACAGCAGCAAAGCTGGTCACATCTAAGTCAATCATTTGCAGTGCTGGGGAGTAACTAGTTACATGAAACGAAATTACGTAATTTAATAACAAAATAAATGTACCTGTAATCAGTTACCGAGAAAAAAATGTGTAATTAAATCGCAATTAATTACGAAAATGTTAATGATTACAAAGGGGATTACATCTGAATATTTTCTGTAAAAAGCTCAGGTTATATGTTGAATAAAAATTCATTTTGTTGCTTTGCATCTTTTTAATGTGCACAATTCCTTATTTTGCAATTTCCAGTCAAGGCTGTCTAGCAGTCCACTTATAAAGTACACAAAAGCCATACTTGAGTCAAAGTAAAGATACCTTACAAGAGAGTGACTTTGGAAAAAGTGAGAGGTGCCTATTAATATATTTGAGTAAAGTGAAAAGTACATGTAACATGGAGTCTAGTTTGACTTTTTACAAACTGTTTAGTCTTCATTTATTTAGCGTCTGGTCTACATAAGGACAGAATATCTCAGTCCTAAAACAAAATGCAAAAAAAGTTATAAAAATAAGAAGTGTTTTCAGAAAGTTTTCTGAACTTTCTAAACTCCTGTGGGCCTGATTTGAACACAGTAGACAAAAGTTTAGCTCAAGCTGTGATCCAACATTACTGGCTATTAAAAATTAATTAATTAATCATTTAATTAAATAAAATTAACTAAAAAAATAAATCGTTGGCTAGAAGCCTATCAATTTTCTTCCGGTTTTATTTAAGAGTCAGTAACGAAGATGCTTATGGGAAATGTAATGGAGTAAAAGTATTCATTTTCTTTGGAAAATGTGGTAAAGTGAAAGTGAATTTCTACAGATATAGAAGTAGGAAAGTACAGATATTAAAAAAACAACTACTTAAGTCCAGTAACGAAGTATTTCTACTTTGTTGCGAAGTATTTCTACTTTGTTACCACATAACACTGCCGTTTAGTAAAGTTTGTTGCTGTTCTGGTGCTTTCAATTGGTTCTCTTGTTTGAATTTGCAGCCCCTCGTCTGACATTAACGCTGCCTGGTTTCAACATTAAAAAATGGTAACCAGCTGAAAACATTTGGTAGAAATTTTGAAAAGTAATCAAAAAGTAATCAACTCTAATAAGTTACATTACTTTGATAAAGTAATTGAAATAGATGCATAACTTTGAACATTTCAAATAGGGTAACCAGTTATCTGTAACTTATTGCATTTTCAAAGTATCCTTTCCAACCCTGATCATTGGTGAGGAAATTTTACCCTGACATTTTGAATCCAGGTCTTAGTTTTTCTAGCTGATCAAAAACAAGACAGATGAAACACTGAGCCAAATGAAGAGTTTTTTCGGGTCTTCCAGTCCTGTTCCAGCACAGGCCTCAGGTTTGTTACAGTCCTCTGTGAGCCTTCCACTAAATAAAATAAATCTACGTCCCCTGAGGAAACAGACGGACAGCCCATTTTCTTTGCCCACACGTCTTCCAGGCTGCAGCTCAACGACACGGGCAGAAGGACAGAAAATAGATTCCCCAACAACCTGAAAACCTGATGAATGGCCGCTCAAGCAAAACAACAGGGGAGCTGCTCGCTCATGTTGGCTCCTGGTTCCTCCCATGTTGTTTATCTTCTCCATCTTCTTTACAACCTGGGAACATCACCTCTTCACTGACATCTGGACTGTGTTGAGAGGATGGAGGGTCCTAAGTGCTGATGTAGGAGTGGGTCACTGCCCTGATAATTAGGATTTCAAGTTAGAGTAAACATCTTGTAGAGGCTGTAGTTATCTGAGTGAGTCCTGAGTTAAAAACAAAATGTATGATGTGTTTGAAAATTAGAATCTGTAAAAGCCTCAAACTGTCAGAGCTTCTGTGAGGCCGATTCAGGACTGAAGTACCGTTCCCAAATGTGAATGTTTGTGGTAATTCATTCTTTTATGTTTGAGAATGGATGACTCTATTTCTCAGACTTTTTTTTTAACAAATCCTCTTTATTTGCTTTTTTTTTGCTTTATTTAGTCTCCTACACATGGGGCGACTCTTGAGACTTCTTTCAGGCATCTTGGCAGTTGTTAGGGGGCAGGTTAGATAACCATCTTAAATAGCCCCGAGAGTCACTGGAGGGTTTTTAACTTTACTCATCATTGTTTTGAATTATTTATTTAGCTATTTGTTTTCTGTATCAGCTTCCATGAACTGTTTGTCACCCTCTAAATTAAAATGAAAATAAGCAACAATTTAGTAAGCACTCAAAATCGTAGTTACATGAATTAAACAGGGGGACAAAAAAAACAAAACAAAACAAAAAACAAAAAACATCACCATGAATAATAACTTTGAACGAACGCGCTTAAATTGAGATTCGTTCTTCATTTTTCAAGGGTCTTTTTAAAAGAAAACCTGTTTTCTATTCTGTTCATCTCTTTTTTTGTGTGTGTGTAGCGTTACTGAGAACCGACTCTTCTCTTTTTGTTTTACATTTGGTAACGAAGGCTGTAAAAGAAATAAAATGCACAAATACAAAAACTATATATGCAGCAGTACACTGTCTCTTTGATGCTGACAGAGTGCTGGCAGATGCTGACATACTGCAAGGACAGTCACTGTTATGTGGAGCGTTTCTGTGAGGTCAAAGGTCACGGGAGGGTTCGCAGGGCGGTCACTCCTCCATCGTCACAGATTTGTTCAGGCAGTGTTATTCAAACACTGTCAGAGGTGAGACTCTGTTATCGTGGCTGATGGATGAGATAGCAGGTTTTACAAGTTAGGCTGTGAGTGTGTGTATGTGTGTCTGTGCTCAGGCTCCCTCATTTGTGTGTGTTGCATTATCGTATAAACAGATAAGGATCTAGCGCGACAGTTTGCCGGCAGTCAGATCTGTGGAGTCTCACTTGCTCCTCTATGGCCTCCATCATCAAAACAGTCGGCTACTAAATGGACGGGAGGCATTTTTCACTCGGTGACAGGAGGTCAATCAGAGAAGTGTGCAGTTCATACAGGTGAATGTGCCTACTTTGTCTATATACATTCATACAAAAGGACAGAAAACCACATTTACTCACGCTCCTTATTGTCCTTAGTGTGTTGGCTTTTATCTTTTCCTATTTACTCCTGTTAAAGGATCATTCTACCATATTTAAAACACTGGTTTTATTTACAGTTTTGACCATCACTCCTATCTGTAGACCGAAAAAAATTGAACTCAGAAATATGATTGTTGAGATCTGGTGACAGATGACAGCAGGAACAGTAGAAAAAAGTTTTTCAGGTCAAGAAATACACAAAGGATGGAAACAAGCCTCAAGGTTAGTCAAACTTATTTGCAAGAAAAAACAAAAATAAAATTTCAAGAGTTCAGTTGTGCCACAGTTTTTTTTTTTAATTTGAAGTAAAAAGTCACATCTAGCTATCTGCCTTCTGACTGCCTGTGTATTTTGCCCCATCAGACTTTGTTTTAGTTATGTTGCTATGCTTCATTATCTCAGAAATATCCTTGAAAAGTGAATGCGATCACAACTGATAAAAATTTTGACTGAAAGTTGTAACAAATCTGTTATTCTTTAACTGAAAAGAAAGAAGAAATCGTCAAATCACTAATAATGTCACATTTATTACTGTTATTCTAGATCATAATTTAAAGGGAAAATGTGTTGTGGGTGTCAGCACCTGCAGGTGCTCCCAGAGAAAACAATAAATCTTAAACAAGTTTGCAGGTGTTCTGTCCTCAGCCAATCACCAGCTTCTAGTCAGACCCGCAGATCAAAGCTCCGTCTCTCATCACACTTAGTAAACTTCTTTTAACACACACTCGCAGTCACAAAAGGTCGTCTTTAAGGCTTTGTAGTGGGATGTAGTCTGAGCTGGGGTAGAGCAGAGGGATGTGTTAGGAAAGATTTCTGCTCTTAGAGAATTTTGTATAACCTCAAGTAATTTAATCCGTGTGGCTTTGTGTTTAAGTTAGCCTCCGTAACTTTTTTTTTAAAACCTCAGAGTCGCCTCAAGGTCTGATATTTAAATATTTATTTAAACTCACGCCTTTGTGTAAAACCTCAAAGTTTTACTCTCAAAGTTTAAGTCTAAAACTTTGAGTTACATGTATAAGGGAAGTCACAGTAACACCAATATTTGGGGATGTCCAGTAAATAAAATAGTGAGTGAGTGTGTGAATATTTTTTTTAGCTGTGAAAAATCGAATCTTGACAGTGTTTGAGCAACAAACAGAAAAGGCACCATGAAGAAAATTACCCTGTAGATTCCTGTTGTATTTAAGAGGCACTGAAGAGTTATTTCCATGTTATGTAACTGCCGTATGGTGACGTATATCTGAGTGAAACAGCTTCACACAGGATGGAGAGATGGGACATAACTTTGGGAGGAAATTGATTGATGAACACCCAAACACACACTTCACCGTTCTGTTGCTAGCTAGCTAACTAGCTAGCTAACTAGCTAGCTAACTGCTGACGGCAACAGCAGCATTATGCTAACGTTACTACGTTACTCAGAATCCATCCATCCATCCTCTTTAAAACTCTCTCTCAAGCTGTCCTCTCTCTGTCTATTTAAATATGTCTCTATGTGAATTTGTCTGTCTCGCTCTCTGATGAATTTTAGCTCTGAGATGCCTGAAATATGAATTATGATTGACAGGTAGATGTCACAATGTGATCAGTTGAATTTTGGTGGATCCCCCTTTATAAAATCATTGACAGATTTTGTTTAAAACTGTTAAAAAAAATAGAATTAGAAAATAGAATTAGAAAAAATAGAATTATGATGATGTATGAATATAAAGAATTTAATTTTTTTTTTTTTTTGGCATACATTAAATAGGTGCACATTATGAGCAGGGATTTGATCCAAAAGGATTAGAAATGTAGGCTATTATTCATTTTATCTCAACTTTAAACCCAGACCAGTTTGAAGTTCTTTAGTTATTTACTCACAACTCTCTATTTTATTATATCTGAAAACCAAATAGCAGTTAGCTTTACAACATCGGAGAAAAAAAATAGTGCTTGTATGGCTGCTGCTTGTTTAAAATACTGGACAGATGCAGGTTAACAGGGTTGCTGGATTACTGAGCTACTATCTTGTCAACGCTCTGTCTTGTCGTTATCAATGTCTTTTCATTACACATGAACTTCCTTTTTGTGCTCCTGGTCCTGGTTCATGTGATTGTGTTTAACGATCACTTGAGGGGTCGTATATGTAGAGACTTTTCTGACCGCGGAGCGGGTTAAAAGCCATGTGGTTGCACTCTCATCTAAACACACTCACACTCACAAACACAAACACACACACACACACACACACACACGCACACATACTCCCTGATCCGTCCCTGAAGCTGTTTAGCTGGTCAGGGACGTGTGAGAGACTCACAGATGAGCCTCTTCATCACCTCCACTACCCACTGAGGGTTTGTGAAGCTCCTACCATCTGGAAAAGTCAGTCTCTCTCTCTTTCCCTCCCTCATTGTCTTTCTGCTGTTTGGTCTCCTGGAGGTTTTCTTAAATGAGCACATTTTAAAATGCAAATAGGGAAGTGCTGAAATCAATATGTGCATGAGAAGTATGAGACACATGCACGAAAGGGCTACATAGAGCAGGCAGAACAAGAAGAAATATTTAAATAAATATAATAAAACTGGAACTTGTTAGTGAAATAATGCAGTGGATATTATGGGCGGTTTGTGAGAGTGGTGGGTGTCTATACATCTGTTCTCTGCTGACACAAATTCAGCTCTGAATAATCTGGAATAAAGTTTTAATTGTAACAAGTTTCTTTTCTCTTTTTATTTACTGTATAAACTGTATTTAAATAGTTCGTTATACTGAGCTGCAACTTAAGTTTCACCTGCTCAAATCACACTTTTTTCTTTTTTTTTAACATAATATTTAACATTAACAGTCATCTCTACAAAACCAGAACCAGAACACCCTTCACGTCCAAGCATGTTGTAGAACTTGTAGGGGCTGTTTAAAAAGCAAAAGGTGCCCTTCAGAGCCAGTGTTTGGTTTGTCCGTTCATGGCTACTGTAAAACATGGCGGTGCATCAAGGTGAACTCCGTAAATGAGGGCCTGCTCTCTCCCTAGATGCGAAGAGCTTATTCTAAATCCTAAACCTTAATACACTACTCACTAACTGTGCCACAGTGAACCCCGGTAACAAAGCTCTGTCGTTTTGAGGGTGATAACTTGTAGAAAGCTACTGATTACATGGCAACTACTGGCACACTGCACGTGTTGCGGTAATTGCGTTCTGTCATCCATGATTGTGCTGTTAGCTTGTAATTTTAGTGGACAAATCAACAGTTTAACGTGGAAGTCAGAAGGAAAAGCTGAGACAGAACAGGCTGTAGTTTGATTGACTGCAAATGAAATCGTTTTGTGCATTTTTCATGCGCACCGCTCAATCACATGCTGTCTCCTGAAACTGGTACGCAGTCATCAAAACTTTAAGATCCTCCGGTCTAACTGCCGTTCCACACAGGCATGTGTGGGTTATTTTCTTAGATTCTTCAAAGTTTCCCCAGAGCTGCAGGAAAAATACACACATAGAACTGTTTTTACAGGCTGAGGAGTGACTGACTACAAAGCGTTGCCACAGAAATGTCTCCAGCAAAACCATTGTTTTCCTGCGGTACAGCACACCTGCCGGCGCTCCTCTCTTGCTGCTCCACGTCACATTTTTTAAAAGTTAAAATAACTTATATTTTTCAGCTCAAGGCACTAAGTCATACCGCTCATCAATGTTTCTCCTGGCCAAAGCAGCCAATCGAATCAAGTAGGACTACACAGCACGTCCTTCCTGTTGTTTTGCAGGGGGAACAGCAGTTCCTACAGATGTGCTTCAAAAGCATTTTTGGAGCGACCACGCCTGGTGCGACGCTTCTCAGCGTGATCAGACCTTGAAGCTGTAAATGGACCTTTGAAAAGGCCCGTTTCATTTATTATCTTGTTTATACTCAGTGAAACAGATGATACAAAATAAAGTTTGTTGTGAATTAGTTGTAAAGTATAAAGCTGAAGGGGTTGCAGGCAGCACGGTGGCTTAGTGCTTAGCACTGCTGCCTCACAGCAGGAAGGTCTTAGGTTCGAATCCAGGTCCTGTCACCTATCAGCAAGAAGGTCCCGGGTTTGAAACCTGGGGTCGGACCTTTCTGTGTGGAGTTTGCATGTTTTGTTGTCTGTGTTGATTCTTTCCACAGTACAAAAACATGCAGGTTTGGTTAATTGGTGACTCTAAACTGCGCATAGACACTGGTGGACTCGGAGGGGGGCAGTGGGAGCAATCGCCCCCCCATGGCGCCCTAACATTAAAAAAAACGCTGCAAAAGTGCCCTCTTGGATGCCCCTATTGTAGACATAACACGAGGAAGCGTGTTCTAGGGTGCCCTTCCATCGGACAAAATGTGTGTGAGTGCCCTCCCGAGTCCCCTTCTTGCGATGAAAAAAAGAGGTAAGTGCCCTCTAGGTTGCCATTTCAGTGGACAAAGAAGTAACATGTCCGACGACGTTTTGCGTGCTGGTGCTCCACTGCATACAACAAGTGCTCTTTTGCTGCTTTTGTCCCTTCCTCTCAAACATCCTGAGTCTGCCAGTGCGCGTAGTTGTGACTGTGAGCGTGAAAGGTTGTTTGTCTCTAAATGTCAGACCTGTGATGGACTGGCAACTTGTGTTGTATCCCGCCTTCGCCCACTGTCACCTGGTATTGGCATCAAGCCCCTCGCGACCCCACAAAGAAAAAGCGATTACAGATAATAAATGAATGAATATGAATGAATGGATCGCTCAAGTCATACGTTTCATGAGCAGCAGCAACTACTTGTTTTTTGCTTAACTGTTGTACGGTATGTACAGTAATATGACACTGAGCTTTCACTGGTAAATAGGTGACAATATGGTAATTTCAAGTCATTTTATGTGCATGTTTACCGACTTTCCTCTCATCTTTATACCTGACAGCTCCGTGTCGAATCACCGGCTGAGATGCACTGCATCGCTCACAAAGTTTGACATACGCAGTTTATCTATGGGAGCACTAGCTTGTGTCTGTGTGCGTATAAGCTTATGTGTGTCTGAGTAACTCGATCAATTATTAATCGTTTCAGTAATGGGCCCAGAGCCTCTGGAATGGCTCCATGTGTCCCTGATTAATACAGCCGCAGCACTCGATACAGTTCCTCTCGTCAACATACAGGATGCACGAGAGAGAGAGACAGTCTGGAGAGAATCGAAAGAATAAGCTAAAAAAAAAAAAAAAATGCCGAGAGACAGGCAGAAAGTTCATGAGAAACAAAGCTGGCAGGAGCAAGTTGCCGAGGAGCTGTTAGCAAGAGAGAGACAGGAAGACAAACATAAAGAGAGACTTACAGAGAGACGGGGAGCGACAGCGTGAAAAAGAGTGAATTAACAAACCGGCAGAGGTGATGACTCCATCGGTGCCTCTCCAGGCGTGCGTTCGGAAATGGAGTGGGCTCGACTGTGTTGAGTCCTACTTAATAGTATCCAGTGCTCTTCTGAAGGTCCTGATTAGTGCACACCGTGGAGATTGACTCTGGGTAACGTGTGTGTTGATGAATACAAATCTGCGACATGGCCTCGGCCTCAGCGGGATTTGTTGAGCGAGTGAATCTTGCGGGCAGGTAATAAGGCTGTAGCAGGTTTATCAGCGGACTCTCGGCTCACTGCGTGACACATGCGGAGACACTCAGACATTAGGGCTCCTTCCAGGGGAAACACAGTTAATCACTGCCAGTGTAATGTGCCTTCCACTTAGAATACACGTGTGATCTGCAGCACAGTCACTCCTATGAATTTATGTCTGTTGTTCAACGTACAGAGACATTTATGCTCACATGCTCTGACCCAAAGAGACTTGGATGGATTCGTCTCGCAGGTCAGAGTTACTGGAAAACATAAGACTTGAAATATACATCAGTGGCTGCTGCAGATACTTAGTCTGAAGTGCAAAACAAAGATCTCTCTTGCTCTGCAGCCCCTTGAACACAGCTCCTCTCTTTTCTCTTTTTCCTCTCGTTCTGTCTCCATCTGTCTCCGTCTGTCACTGTCTCACTCTCCTTGTCTGTGTCTTTGTCTCCGTCATGCTGCCACTCTGTGTCTCAGCCTTGTCGTCACTGTCAACAGTACGATGCTGAGGCTAATGCCTCATTGTCAGCAGCTGTCTGTTGAAGTGGACGCCCTTTCACAATAAAACAGAGAGTGACGTAGGGCAGCAGTTTCCAACCCGGTGACCCCTTAAAATGACACATTTTTCTACTTTAGACCCTCGTCACTTGCCCTCCTTTATGTCCGTGAGTTGTGAGCAAATATTCTAACTTACAACCTTCTTCCCTTTGTTTTATGACAAAGATTGTCAGAGCCTGACGACCTAAAACCAAACAGTCAATTCTGACACACGGTCGGATCTTTGTTATCTTGTGACCAGCAGACTGGAAACCACCTGCATTCGATCTTAGTCCTTGTTAATAGTCTGAGTCGCCGGAAATGGAAGTTGGGCACAAGCCTCCCATTTTCCTCCTTTACGCGACTGTTTTGCAAGGGCACCATTGCTGCATCCTGGGCTAGGCACCACCGGAGACGATTGTGATTGGTTTAAAGAAATGCAAAAAAGCCAAGGCATTTTTTTCTTCTATTCCAGAATGATAACAGGTCGAGTCAGACCTTTCTCTTGTGTCAGCACAGTGCTTACCCTGTGGAGAGGGGTCTGGCTAAGTGAGAGTAGTGATTACATGTAAACCAAATGCGCCAAATTTCTGAAATAAATCACATAATATGATTCACCCTTGTTCTTGTGTGTGTTGCATTACATAAAATCTGATCAAGCATTGAGGCACTGCGGCTTTTGTCCTATTTTTCATATTTTTTTCATGCTGTGTAGACGGTTTTCAGTCAATATTAGTTGTTAGGGACTGACTCACTGCCCGACTTGTTATCCAGCTTCATTGTTCTTTCAAAAACTGGCCACAGGGATTAAACTTTTCTCCGACAAGAGGGTTTTTTGTTTGTTTGTTTTTCGGTAAGAGTATGTGTAGAGTGTGAGTGTTAAGCTGCTGTCAAGGTTAGGTTGGAAAATTGTGATACTGTGAGAGTTTTTCCTTAAAACAATTCACTTTGGGCCTGATTATAATTCAGTGTCATTGCCCAGGATTCACCTTCAGCCTGTCTGTCTTTTTCTCCTTCCCTCCTTTAACTGAGCCTGGTATGTTTGCAGAGCGCAAACAATGATGAAGTGACCAACACTGTGAACACTCTGGGTGTAATGAGGAAATGTGTGCTGTCTATTAGAGCAGATTAGTTCATGTCGCCCCTGAGGCTCATCCAGCCCGCAGCTAATGTCCTGTATTTATCTCCTGAATATGACCAGAGGCACAGGGGGAGCTCACTTTCTCTGCACTCAAACAACCCTCTGCCTCCTTTGCATTTAGTTCCTCCAAACAAAGATCTAAATATAAAAGAAAATGAACAAACTAAGTAACACTCGAAGCTCAGCAAGAATGAAAAACCTCAAACTGTTTTTTTTTTATTTGAAAGACCTACTTTTTAAGAAACTGTATCTCTGTACCCATAATTAATGTGCTCTGCTTGTTTGGCTTTAACTAACATCCATGTTGTTGTTGTTGTTTTTTTGCTTTTGTTTTTTTATGCCATCTGTGGCAGGGTTGGACCCTTAATAGGACTTTTGGAAGCGCATTTAAGACACAAATGTCTACATTATTCATTTCCTGACACAATTTTATCCGAGCTTTGAGAGAAACTGTGTTAGAAAAAATTGCCTGTCGCTTGTTAAATGTCATTATGAAAAAGGCCATTTTCCACTGACATACTGATTTAAGCGGCTCCCTAATTCAAGGCATAATATCTCATATTGATAATTCAATAACTGCTGTAACATGTTGTCCGGGTTTCCAATGATCGCTGTCGAAGCTGAACGTAGGAGGCACTTTTTTATATTCTGTTGTATTTTAATGGACTAGGTAATAAATAAAAACTCATGCGCTGTTTCGACTGACAGTGCCCTCGGCAGGGAATCAGCCGGCAGTTACCGTCACATGATGCAATCAGCTATGTCGGTCAATGCTATTGATGTGTTGAGAATTATGGGATTGATCCGGCAACCAGGGGAAACCAAGTGAAATGGCTGCTGAGTGTAATAAAAGTTTGCCTCGTGTAAACTCAGGGACTGCGATCTATTCGCTGTTGACACGCTCCCATCTTAATAAAGCTCGATTACAAGTGAGTCTTCTTTACTAATGGCGTTTCTGCGCAGCTGTGATTTGCTGCTGTGACGTGCAGTGATTCAATTGTGCGGGAAGTATCAGATAGGAATGTGTTTGGGTGATTTGTTTCTCATCATCTCACTACACAGCGCCGCCGACGCGCGGGTCGATCTGCCATGCAGGATGATGGATGCTTTCATTCCTGAGATGTCAAGAGATATGGATGTGTGTGTGTGTGTGTGTGAGAGAGAGATTGTGTTTTATGCATTAGCAGATAAAACATCCCCCCTGTCCCATGTAACCTCTGCTGTAATGGTTCTGTAATGAATATCCATAAACCACAGTCAGGCATCTGGACAACACTAAGCAGCCACACACACACACACACACACATTGATAATCTGAACACTTTTGTCATTGCACAGTCACGCTCAGGTGGGCAAACATGTACACTCATAAAGACACAGGTTTGGGTGCAAACATAAACACATGCAAATTTGCAAACTCACACACAAACACTTTTTGAGCTACCTTTAATCACTATGAAACACACACCTTATTTCAGTGAAACACTGGATTTTGCAAACAGGAGGACCAAACCTTTGCTAATGTGTACGTAGTGCTGGGACAAAATATTGTGACAGATTCTGGATATTGTTATATGGTGATATGGTTTAAGTTTTGTCTTTTTCTGGTTGAAAAGGCTTCATTACAGTGAAGTGATGTGATTTTCTGAATTTTCCAAACTGTTCTTGTAGTTCTTTTATTTACCTCTACCCACTTATTCACATTACTGATGATTATTTATCAAATAATGTCAGTGAGTTAATATTTTGTTAAATCACAGGTAGTCATACTTACAAAACTGTCTCAGTATCGAGGTATTTGGTCAAGAATATTGTGATATTTACTCAGTTTATCACCTCAGCCATTTCCATCCCTT
>JAQLOL010000003.1:26659719-26673723 GCA_029783665.1 Naso thynnoides
GACTTTTCCTAAAAAACGTTTGTATTTTCATTTCAAAGAAAATGTGATTATTTCTACCTACTTCCGCCTCAGGTGGTCAAAATGACCATCCAAGTTTGTCACCGTTAAAGTGATACATTTTTCGTGCAGTAGCAGCTGCATCTTGGTTGCTTGGCAACACTTATTGTCTCTGTCAAAAGTAAAACTCGAGAGCGTCCGCGAGTTCAATTTGCAAAGGCTTTTTTTGTCCCTCAAAGCAGCGCGGCACGCGGCAGTGCAGCGGAGCAGAGCTCACCTGCATCAGCCGGGAGTGGATCGAGATGATCCGTCTCTGATGAAAGTTGCCGTTTTCTCTTCCTCCCTGGTGCATCTTCAGGTGTTGTTTTGTTTTTTATAGAGATATCCTAACACAATAAATGCATTACGCTCTACATTGGGTATTATAATCATTTATAGAAATTGGAATCTGGTGGTCAAAATGACCCCCCATGGCCTTTCTAGCAGGAATGGTTTTCTGGCCCTACTGGTGTGAAAGGTTTTTAAGATGATTAAAAAGTGGAATCTGTGACTGACATCGTTTTCCGTTTCCTCCCGTCTTCTTCCTCCCTTCCTGCCCCGTCCTTCCTCTCCTCATCTGTAGGAGAGCCTGCAGTGGCCAGAGAAAACAACTGCCTGAATGCTGCCAAGGCCTGCAACCTGAATGACACGTGTAAGAAGTACCGCTCGGCCTACATCAGCCCCTGCACCACCCGCGTCTCCACTGCTGAAGTCTGCAACAAGAGGAAGTGCCACAAGGCCCTGCGGCAGTTCTTTGACAAGGCAAAGCACTTCTGACACAAGCTCTTTAAAAAAAAAAAAAAGAAAGAAAAGCCTCTGAAACACACAAACACACACACTGGAGGTTTTCCAAATGACTGATATAAAAAAAAAAAAAAGCTGCATGTCCACCACAAAGGACCTGCTACAAAAGGAAGAATGATTTTGAAGTGGGTAAGTTAGAGGGGTTGTCAAAATCACAATAAATAATCATGCAAGCCTTTTTTGTTCGGCGTTTGCTTTCTAGCGCCGAGCTTTGACATCGATTCAGTAATCAAACACAAAAGATGTTTTGGCTGTCTGTGTCATGTCATTAAAAACGATGTGAGACATTGTAATTATAACCCAGCTCCCATGATGTCCCTTGAAATAACATAACAGGATCACAATAATATGAATAAATTCTAAAAAAAACTGTGTAGTGTTCTGTGCATGGCATGGTTAATCTTATTCTGATGTTTAATTGTGTTTTCTTTTTCACAACAGAGAACTCTCTGTTGACCAGCCTTAAGCTACAACTTTCCTTTGTGTCGCAGATAAAACTATGACGACATTTTTCTGACTGGGTTGTTGCAGCCATCTGCTGTTTGCATCCACGGTGTCATTCAGCTCTGAAATTAACGTTCAAATTTTGACTTTTTGCACATAATTCTGTAAAAGCCTTTCTATATTTTTATATAAAATGCTTACAGGTGCGGCATAGATTTGACCCTTTTTTTTAGCTGTAAACCTTTATTCTTACTGTTTGCCTCCAGCTAAATATGCGGCTGTTTGTAAAACCAAGAGGCTGACCAAAGATCATATGAATCTGAAAATTCCACAAACCACTGAAAGTAATTATTCGATTTGTTTGGAATAAACCTCCATAAAAAGTCTAAGAGAGAAGAACTTCAAAGGTCAAAGAGTGTGCAACAGGGCTGCAGCTAATGATTATTATTTTTTCTCTTTTTAAAAAAATTTTCATTTCATTAATCTGCCGATTATTTTTACAGTTAATTATTTATTCCATGAAATATCAAAAAAGTGTTAAGAATGCACATCCTGATCTCCCAGAGCCCAACGTGACGTCTTTAAATTGCTTCTGTTATCCAAAAAACAGCCCAAAACACAAAGATTCCTCATTTATGATCATAAATCATACAGAGAGCCAGCAAATCTGCACATTTAAGAGGCTTAGCCAGGAATTCTTGCTTTTTTATTTAAAAAATGACTGAAACGATTAGTTGATGATTATTTTTCTATTTCTTTCTATTGCATGAAAACGTAGCCAAAATAAGGGTAAAAGGGAAGGATGTGCAGATGACTTCAGCTCACTTCTGTTGGGCATCATGTGATTTTTTTTTTGCTCCTCTCAGGTTCCTCCAAAGCACAGCTATGGCATGCTGTTCTGCTCCTGCCCGCTCAGCGACCAGACAGCGTGTTCTGAACGCAGGCGTCAGACCATCGTCCCCGTCTGCTCGTACGAGGAAAAACAGAAGCCCAACTGTCTCGAACTGCAGGCCTCCTGCAAGACCAACTACATCTGCAGGTAGGAAACAGTCCACCTTAAAGGTGTTTACATTCATTTCTTTAGTATTTTTTAGGGTCCTCTGTTCGACAGCCAACAGTAAGGGGAGAAAAATGATTAATGAATATCAGAGGACAGAGAAATCTGGAGATACATGCAACCAAGTTCCTGGCCAGACGCTGACCAAGGACACCGTAGCCATAGTTAACCTAATGTTCACATGAACAGTAACGCTGCATTAAAAGCGCTGCATAGTCAGCTGCTGAACAGTGAAAGCTTGTGGCCCAAATGTTCTTGAATGTTGTTGTTCCATCACAGTCTGCGAGAGTACGTTACTGGTAGAAAATGTTTTGGAATGTTCAAGGTAACGTGCGCTTTTGCTCAGTGTGACAATGAACGAAAAATTTTAAAAACCTGCTTGAAAGGAATGTAAACACACACATCTTTCATATCTTTAAACACATTAAATAAAATAAGTAGACTGTGCAGTTGTTTTGTTCAGTCAACAATTAACAGAACTAACAGAACTGAGGTCCAGTATCCAGGGGCTGACACTGTGGCCGGTTTGGAGGAGGAGCGTGCCAGCTGTGCCACGCATTGCCATCTCGTCTTCTTCCACTAATCACCCATCGTTCCCGGCACACACCTGTTTACATAAAACAGCAGGCTGAACAGCGACCCGAAAAACAACAAACGGCAACACAAATTACAATAACAGTCATAACAGCCCCACCAGAGGAGCTGTGTGCATGAACACATGGCACTTTTTGAAAAACATAAGCTCCTTTTTGTCCTTTAAGAAGACATTACACTGAGTAACATGAACACCCTGTACACGTACTCTGAATTAAATCCTGAATGCAAATGTTGAGCCTAACTCAAGCCTTAACCCATCAAATTTAACGATTTACATCATCTGACCAAGTTTAGTCCCCACAAAGTGACTGTGTCCTCACAGACCAGCGGATATTAATTGTCTGCCTTCATGACTATAGTCAGAGACGGTTAATAGTAGAAAGCAAGACCTCCTTACTGACCGTTCATTTCCTGTTTCACTGTCACATGGTTTTCCGCTATGGCCCTGCGACTTTAGGAGACAGGAAGCTTCTAGTCTTGAGTCTCTTCATTCTTACAGGAGAAATGAACACGATCACAGGTTATGACCAATCCCAAGATACAGATGCACAGAAATCAGAAGAATTTTGTTCAATTTGTTTTTTGTGTCTCAGCAACACACTCTTGCAGGATTTGGGAGCCGGTGCTTCCCGCCAACAGACACAGACAGACGTTTAAATGGTCTTACTGGTGAAACCATCGAGTGAAAGTAAAATCATCGAGCAAATATCACGCAACGCAAAATCCATTTGCTTTAATCCATTCACACGACGTTAGAGGCAGAGGGATGGTGGCTCCTAACTGTCTCCATGGGAGACGTGACTCCGCCCACTTATTAGATGGGAAGTGTGTACACCATTTCACACCATTGACACGGCGTCGAGTGAATGATCTTGTTAATAGGTGACTATCTTTTTTATAGTCTTACACACCCACACACACAGAAAATAGTAATTGGGTGATAGACATGCGACATCATCCTCTTTGGAGCGCTGGCGTGTGTGTTTGAGTGTGTAACGCAGCGTGTGAGCCTGCAGTCAGCGGTCCTGTGGCTCTCTGGGATATCATGGCAGGATCAAGCATCATAAATGAGCTCCATTTGGCCTCTGGTCTCCCTCCCTCGTCACACTTTGTCTGTACTTACAGATCAAGCAGCATGCCAGCAAAAATATTGTACAACTAGTTTCTGTCTTTCCTGCCATCTCTGCCATTTTTTTTTTTCTCTTCACGGTGCTGTCGATCCGACAGACATACGCTCAGGGCTGAACGACAGGTCTCACTGCAGCGCCGCTTCCTCACAGTCCATTTGTCAGTTTGCACAGATAGATTAAAGCCGTGCATTTTCAAATGCTCCCTCGCCATATGTCAGGTAGAGCTCTGGCTGCTCTCACTGCGCACCGCTCGGCTCTGCACCACACTGGTATGATTAGATGGATCACACTGTGAGTGCAAACAAGTGTTTGCCTCGGTTTGCAATTATTTCCTGGTAGTAGACTGAAACAGTCTCATTTAGATGAACCTAGAAATCAGCTCTAAATCCTTTTAAGTGGGGCATTGTTATTTAATGTCACCAATGTAATTTTACTCAATGTGAACTGTCTGTGTACTCTTCACTTTCATTGCACTTTTGTTCTTCTATTTGTTGTTTTGATGTCTGAAAGTATATAAATGAACAAATAATTGAATAAATAAATAGAGTTTTGCCTACTTACTGAAAAGTCACATAGTTGGTTAAAAAGTTTAAAACATATTTAAAAAATAAATATATTAAAAAAATGAATAAAATAATTTAAGTTTAAAAAAATTAAAATTAAAAATTATGATTTAAATGGGACAATTAAGCCAAGAGGGAATGTTAAAAATGTTGAATCGTTTGAATTTGCAAGTTAACTCTAGTTTTCAACAGTTTTTACTGTTGTTTTACATTAATTAGTTTATTTACTTATTCATTCATTTATGTGGAATGAGGAGTTACGCAGGACATTTTAAGTTCCCTTTGTTCCTCTGCAGTAAAAATTATGACGACAAAGATTAATGGCTAGTTTACATCTTATCCAATTAATATTCTAATAAAAAAAGTTAACATTGCTGAAAGGAATGATGATAAACAGTAATTACAAATGATGACAAACTACAAGCCGACAAACCAGATCAGGAAAAACTCTCTCTATAAAGACGATAGAGTCCAAATGTGACTCTGGAAGGTTTTGCTTTGTGTCAAAGTGCAAGTCCATCACACTCAGTCTGAGCTGAAATGGCGAACTCTTTGGGAATCCAAACTCCATTTCAATTTCACATGCCACTGCACCTGTGGCAAAAGTGTAAACAAACATTTATAAAGGCAGTAAATGAAACAGAACAGACTCGGTGCAGAATTGCCTTTAGCCTCATTCATTCCAGGATATAAACCAGCCGCAGCATACGTAAGACGGTCATCTCACTCCACTGAAAGCAGCCATTAGGAAGGCTAATTGCATTGAGAGGAATGACTTCCAGCGTTCGCTCATTTGGGCCGGGCATTTAGCTGCACATTCCAGTCACATTGGCCATCTGAATTTCTCATCTCAGGTCTATTGAAGTCATAATCATGTTTGGCTCTGAAATGTTTTTGGATCTCTGCGTGTTGCAGGTCACGACTGGCTGACTTCTTTGTCAACTGCCAGCCGGAGCCTCGCTCGCTGTCAGGCTGTCTGAAGGAGAACTACGCAGACTGCCTCCTCGCGTACTCCGGCCTGATTGGTGAGCTCACATCTACACTTCATAATTGGTCAGCCTTAGCTAGACGTTTACTCTGTGTCTGTGCACGGTTGTTAATTTTCCTTAAAGGATATTTATGTTTCTTGGTCTTTTTTTAAGTCTTATTTTTTCAGTGTTTTGTTTCTGATTGTTAGGATAAGATTGCATTTAATTAAAGCAGTGAACAGATCTGGAAGTGTTAGCTTTGGGGGAAAGAAACAAGTAGTCAAATGATTAGATAAGAATAAAACACACTGACAGTTTAGCCTGATCATCTAATTCACTTCATTGAAGATAAAACTAAAAATGAGAACATCGCGTACAGAAACTCTTTTTTTATAACCTGTGCCATCACCTTTTAGAGAACACTTGATTAAGCCTATTGCATTAAGTCCAATAACAAAAAGAAAAGCACAAAGGACTGAGTCTTCAAGGAAGGTTTGATCAAGATTTATCAGCTTGGAATAATTGAAATTCGGCTGCTGCTGAGAGTGCCAAAATTGCTAAGTTCAGCAGAGCCACAGTGTGGATCACACAGAGGCTGTGCTAAAAATATACTCAAAGTAATTACGGTTTTGTAAATAAGCCAACAGTTTATCCAGATGATTTGAGCGACTTTGTTTGGAGGTAACTGGTTAAACCGCCCTCGCAATCCATCGTATCCTGTCAAGAATCAGTCCTCACAAGCCGCTGTACCACCAAACCACACACGCACACACTGTCCGCTGAGCGCCAATTCATTCTCCTACTGCGAAACAAAAAGGCCTGAGCTGGAGCGCAGCCAGCGTAAGGGAACAATCCATTGGGGGAGTGAGAAATCACTGACTGAAGCTATTTGCTTTCCCTCGCAGAGAGAGAGCCTTTTCTTCACTCCGGTTTTTCTGCATTCTGCTTCCTGCAGGAACTGCACCGCACTGTGTCCCTGCTCGACATGAGGGAGCGAGAAAGAGAATAAATGTAGCGATGATTGAACTGTGTTGTTATGGCATTTATGATTTAACACAGAAAAAGGGGTGACAACTGAATCTTAAAGGTTTAATATAATCTTTTTTCCTTGACAGCAGGCGTCATATCGGATTCTTGACGACAGTTCTTGTTAATGGATCAAGACTTTTTAATAAAACAAATACAAACGAACGCATGAATTAAAAATCCTTCCATCCGCCTGCTGCAGGTACCGTCATGACTCCCAACTACCTGCGCTCACCCAAAATCAGCGTCTCTCCCTACTGTGACTGCAGCAACAGTGGCAACAACAAGGACGAGTGCGACAAGTTCACCGAGTTTTTCACGGAGAACACCTGCCTCCGTAAGTCATCCCTCTGTCCAGCTGCTGTCTGTCCAGCTGCTTTTAATACTCAGTTTCTTCTTCTCCTCTCTGTTGTGTTCCAGTTTCATCTGTTCGTCTGTATTCACCTCTCTAACTTTATATTTTTATCCACACTGCTCCGCTGCTCTCTTCCTGTTCTGCTTCTCTATCCTCTCTTTACTTTTCCTGTCTCTCTCTTCCTCTCTCCTAACCAAATATATCCCATTGCCGTGCCTGCATTGTTATCCCTCTGCGTTAGAGCCGAATCAGTGATACTGCACCACCGTGCCTGAGTGTGCGTATGTCTCTGTGTTTGTGTGCGTGCCCCTAAAAGCTGTAGCTGAGCTCCTGCTCCAGATCTTTGACAGAAAGCCTCTTTTTCATCCGGCTCTCTTACACAACAACTTTAATTAACAACCCCCCTCAACACACACACGCTCTCTGTCCCGAGCCCACACACACACACACACACACACACTGGAGCACACCTATTTCCAGCCCAGAATAATAAGTTGCAGGACATTCCTGCCGAGCTGTGAAGATTAGAGGCAGATTCATTGTGTTTCCCTGTAATAGGAGCTAATTCTGCTCCTTTTGTTTTCAAAATACGCTGAGTGTCAGTCAGCCGTCCTCCACAGCACAGTTTAGGTGTAATGTGATTCCTCATCGATTCCAGTGCAGACGTCAGAACTGAAGGTCATAGAGGGAGTTTGCTCAAGGACACTTCAGGACAAAATAAACGAAAAATAAGAGTGGTTGATGTGCTGTGATTGCATGTGGACGTCATTGTCAAAATGCACCAATTGGCCTGGACCGTGTAGATTTTAATGGCCAGCTCCATTTTTTGGATCCAGGCTGATGTTTGTGAAGCACCGATGGAACCAGATCCCTTCTTGAATGTATTAACGCTTTTGTACTTTTTTATTTGCAAAAACAAATGCACAAAACATTCAGACTGCAGACAAGCCTCTGACTTTTAGTTGTGCAAATTCTGTAAATAACTTGACCGGAGACAAAACTAGAAACCAGTGAAACTTTCCCAAATATTGCGTGTGAGAAAAAAGAAGGCGGACAACAGTTTTTGCCAGTTTAGAAAAACAAAGCCATAGTTTTTCATTTTGTTTTTTTCTCACGGAATCGATTGCTCAACATCAGTTTTAATTTCAGTCTCCAAGTTCAAGACTCGAGATTTAAGTCTGTATTGTTGTTTTGCAAAACAATAAAACGGCGTAAACGTCTTGTGAGCTGCAAGGTGCATAATAAATAAAAGCAGCATTAAGAGAAAGGATCACCGAACACAGAAAAGCTGAAACTGAAGAGGCGCCCAGAATAAATAAAACAGAGAGAACTCCACCTGAACGCTGTATACACTACAATTTTTCACAATAAAAGCAGGAATGAATAGATAAAGCTTCAAAAACATCCTAACTTTAGCGACTTACAACTTTTAAAGTCAAACCTGAATAGATTAAATAAAGGGTTTGAAGGAAATCTGGGTTGGATAAGTGGATCTGATTTTTGAACCATTCTTTATGAGATGATTGAACTCCAACTGAAGTGGAAATATAATCTCAAATTTGCTCTTGTTGCTTTAATGGAATGCAGATGAGTAGAGACGCCAGATGTTAGCACATGCAAATGATAAATCAGCTGCAAACTAGCTGGTGTTTAGCAGCTGTGAGTCTGTCTTGAAATGAACATTCAGACTGGTCAGTTAGCTTGTTTTAGCGTTAGTTCTGTTGGAATGTAAATCATGTTAATAATAATTGTGACCACTCTGTTTATCTACATACTTACCTCTGCCAGGGTGCACCGTCGCCTTTTAAATGAATCAATCACGTACTCGATTGATGAGGCAGTCAAGCTCGGGACACTTGTATCCAGAAATCGATGGATCGATATGTTTCTAAGTAGGTGAATGCTCTGGAAAGTGTTGTGAGTTCATGAGCCGTAGAGAGGGGCAGAGTCACTGCGGGTGGTGAAACGCTCTACACGACCAAAGTTTCCTCCATCAGGATGACACTCAGCAGATGAGAAAACTCTTCTCTTCTTCAGTCTCTCATTTGTCTCCTCCTCTGTTATCCCTCCTCCTCCTCCTTCCTCGTCTTGTTTTCTCTGCTCTGTTGTCTTTTTACCAGCCAAGGTTAACAAGGTTGGTCTGTGGTAGATAATAAGGGCTGCCACAGACTCTGTGTGTGTGTGTGTGTGTGTGTGTGGATGCTTGAGTGTGCATGTTGTGTTTCATGAGGCATTTCTCATACATGCCTTGCTTCAACATACATGTTTTTTACTGTGACTGAATGCGAAAAGAAAAGCAACGGGAGAAGAAAAATCGGGGAATATGCATCTTCTCGATTTTCATTAGCAGTCTCAATTCTGTTTTACTGCTCACTCATTTGACCATTGCACCTTCTTCATTTCACTTGTTCTCCTGCTCCTTATTCGTCTCTCTTTTTCCTGCTCATCCCATCTCTCTGTCTCCCTCTCCCTCCTTTCATGCGCTCCCTCTTTCTGCTCTCATTAAGTTTGCTCAGCAGTAACTGGAACTGACAACTCCAAAGATCCTGACACACGCCGGCTACAGGGTCATGACTAGAGAGAAACGGCAAGAGGGAAAAAAAGAGGAGAGACAGAAAGAGAGAATATGGAGGGGCTGAGAGAGGGCTCCCGCTTCTTATAGTGCACTTTAGATGTTCTATTGTTCAGAGACGGAGGAGATCGATGCCTGGTTCTTTCACATGCAGATGCACATTTACATAAACATGCATCCTCATCTCGAGAAGCTCACAACCTTTTCAGCTCATGAACCTCGGAGTGAAGCGATGTTTACTTGACCGTTGTCAAAGGCTATGACATATCTCATATGTCTATTGGTTATGAACAGGTCAAGTGAAACTATGTTTTTTTTTTTCCATTGTGAGTTCATCGTAAAGGGCCTCAGATGTACAAATACTTAACAATTCAAAAGTATAAACACAAGAAAACGTGTTTTTCTCTCCTGCGATTACTCGGACGGCTCCGCAGAGTTATCTTTGACCCCTCGGAGGGTCTCCACCCCCAGGTTTGGAGCCTAAGCTTGAGAATTCTCAGGAAAAATACTAAATCTTTAAATTATTCAAAGCCTTTTTCATGTGATTCATTCCTGCTACCGAAAATGGGTGTAAATATGAAAAGGTCACACCATCACACCATCCCATCCGACATGATCGTTGCTCTAGTATTGCAGCAAACCTTGCACATTTAACATCTGTGAGAGCAAACTCGTACAGTTTACACATGTTTATGCTGCGGGGGAAAGATGATATCACACAGTTTGTTTAACTGCACAGCGGAGTTTGCATCTCTGAAGGTTAAATTAATATTTGGTTTAAAACACTGGACCAGTCCGAGTTTAAGACTTTGAAAATGATTTTTTTTTTTTTTGGAAAGCTTTGGCTTTATCAGCTTTTAAATCTTTGAGGCTTTAGAATAAGGACAATAAGAGTTAATTGTTGTTTCAAGGTGAAACTTGCCTGATATTGTTGCAGGTAATGTGGTTTGATATCATTCATTCCCAGAACAGGTGACTGGTTGTTAAGCCTCAGAAGCAGCAGGTTCCCAGGAGAGCACGAATTCAGCAACGCACTGCGGGGTTAGAAACCATCAATGAGACGCTCGCATACCACCTTAAGAACGCTGCTCCATTTCTTGCTCCTTGTTTGTCTCATTATGAAGCATGAGCGAAAAAATGAGTCTGTGATAAGGTTAAGGTTACTGTCGGTGAGTCATATCTCATATAAAGAAGCACAATGTGTGTGTATGTGTTGTCTTTGTGATTTGTGAAAATTCCGATACAATACTTTGCTTATATTTCGTATATCACAGTTTGCTTGTTAGGTCTGCAGTGGTTTTAATTATCTATTCGAATCCTGACTAAACTTTAGTTACACTCACACTCAACTGTGAAAAGGGTTTAGCTTTCTGTCTTTGGAAATATTAACTCAAGTGTGCTCAAAGATTAAAACTCTGCCCTTAAAGGGATAAGCCACCTTTTCTTTTTTCCTTTTGTAACTTGCCTCCCTCTCGAGCTCCAGACTAGAGGATAGATCTCGTTCTTTTGACTGTGCGTGCAGGAACAAGGTAGAGACGGGCAGAGCTAGCACCGCTAATTAGCTTAGCTCAATTACTGGTAGTCAATGGGAAGTGCTAGCCTGCCTCTGCCTAAGGATAAACTTTTTAACAACTCTAAATGGTCCTGTGTGCTTATTGTGATTTGTTTATTTACACTATTATGTTATTTTTAGACTCAGATTAGCACTTTATGTAATTTCAGAATTGAATATGTGTCGCATACGCACCAGTAAACAGCAGGAGAAGAAGAAAAAACATTAAGTGCTAATCTTAAAAAACTCTGAAATTAGACGTGTTTCTGTAAAACTAAAGAGCTAAAAGAAATACAACTAATTGGGAATAATAGCGAGGAAAATGAATTTATAACAGCACCAGATGAACATATACAGTGTTGTATATTGCGTTTTATTTATACAAAACAGGAATTAACTAAGCAGACATGAACTTCTGACATCCTGAGGCTAAATTTGAGATGCAAACTGTTTTTCACACACAGACACCGTGCTGCAAGATTAACTAGGCCTTAGGTGAAGAGACAAAGAAACCAGGAAAGAGCCCATCAATGCTTAAAATATGCTCATCAGCCTTCTGCTGTTTTGACACAAAGCCATCAAATACGCAGTTGCATGCTCACACACTTAAGCGAAAATTAAAAAGTCACATGCACACTCATGAGCAGAGTCGCACATTATGGGTTGCAGGATATTGACAAAAATCCCTTATTTTCTGCTGATTATTGTATCTCACAGATGAATGTCTGCAGCATTTTATGCATAATTTGTATTCAGGAGGCGTAATGTAAAGAAAATTAAATTAGGAACCGTTTGTTTAATTAGAATTAGAGTTTTGTGCCAGTTTTAGGCTTTTTCTAAATGTGTGCTGCCATCATCCTCTTCCCCAGATACATCCAGTACAGTGAAAGATTTAAAAAAAAATGTTCAGTTCTACTTTTTCTTCAGTCATTACCACATCATTGTCGTAAATGTCACTTAATAATTGTTTGTTCATTATTGTTGCACTTTACATCTTTTAGGATGGCTGGTTAATTCTGCAAAGCTGAAGAAGAGCCCGAGTCTCAGGCTCTTTCCACTTCAAGATTAATTGTCACATTTATTAAATGTGCATAATGGAATTAATCCAAAGGTTCTTTCTAGGTCAGGATGCATTTAAGCAGAAGTCACTCCCACGTGGAGAAGAAATAGCTAGACAAGAGAATGTTGAGGCCTTGTTCTCTAACTTCGACCACCGTGGGCTCTATTTTCATCGGTCCTGGCGCAGCGCAGACACATTCTACGTTCTGGGCGCAGGGCGTCCAAGTAGGTGTGGCAACCTTTTTTGCTATTTGGTGAAAACAAACGCATATGCATTTGTGGCACAGCAGCAAAGAAGGAGGAATAGACAGTGTGAAGGTGTGTCGTGACCATGAGATCAGCTCCTCTCATTCCCTTTTAGAACGCTGTGACGCACTGCATCGTCAGTTTTGGCTGAAGAAGGAGCAGAAAGGCGTCAGCCAGCTCAACTTTACGCAGGAGGAAACTAACATACTTTTCAGAGAGGTTTAGGTTCATAATCCCCGAATCTACGGTACTAAGCCACGGGCTGATGAAGTCAAATTGGCTGATATTATAAATGGCTCTTCCCCTGGTGTTATTAGAAACGATGCTCAGTGCGTCATGATGCTCATCAGCTGCCTGATCGTCTGTTGAATTGGATGATTCAACAGACGAGTCAGCTCAATATTTTATATGATTAACTAAAATAGGAAGTTGCATTGAAAATATTTTCTTTGATTATTTATGTGCGTGTTATGAAACGTGGGCATTCACCAAACCTGCGTGTGGGATTTTGGGCAGGTCTGTCCACGTGCGCTCTAGTCCAGTAAAGCCGTGAAAATAGCGCTTCGCCGGCTGCGCTGCATTTAGACCAATAGATGGTCATTTGCACCTGAGACTCGGAATCAAGTCACACTGCAGTCGCACATAGTGACTTGGGACTTGACCTCAAAAGACTTGGGACTTGACTCGGACTTGAGGTTTCAAATTCATGGCCCATCTTTTTTTTCATCTTTACCCATGTGTAACCTTTACTGCCATTTGTAATACAGTACATGCTTCTGATTCCATAGACATAGCTATATATGTACGGCTGTGTTCTGAGCAGACTGACTGGCACGCAGCAAATGAACATCCATTGCCATCATAAGAGACTTGAGACTTGAGGTCAAAGACTTGGGACTGTCTCTGCTTAGACCTGGTTTGACTGACAGAGGTACAAGGTTACCACGAAATGTGATGCACCGGCGCGTCTTACAGACAAAGTCTTTGTTGGGCCACTCAACGCTCGGCACCGACTTGGCGCAGGCGCGGAAGAAGCCACTTACAGTATGCCTGAACCTGCGCTTAGACTAGATGTGCACTGGTGTGAAAATTGAGCTTAATGTGTTTAAATTTATGCAAACTCAAGTCATCTCAGTCCACTGGATCTTTAGCCTCCCGCAAGGATCCAAATGTCGTCATTGACGTCAGAGGTAGCGATTCGACCATCAAAGGTACTTAGTGCAACTTAGCTGGTAACTTGAATTTACTCCTGCAAAAACATCCACAATAAGAGCTGCAGACAAAAGTTAAAGTCAAGCTTTTTGACCTGCTCTTTGATATATGTGTATATGTGTGTGTATATATATATATACACGCTCTACATCCTGTAGACGTACTGCTGTGTCTGTGCACATGCATGTATATTTCAGTGGGGTTAAAGAGCCGTTATGCAGATCAGCCGTCCTCCCTTTACCACAGCATCAGGGTCATAATTCAGTGTTGGAGGGAAGAATATCATTACTTTCAAAGAGCAGTTCTGTGAAGCTCAGCTATCCTCTGATGTGTGTGTATGTGTGTTTGTGTGTGTGTGTGTGTGTGTGTGTGTGTGTGTGTGT
>JAQLOL010000003.1:26722078-26734562 GCA_029783665.1 Naso thynnoides
CACTGAGGAAAACAGTAGGTGCCTGGCAGCATGAGCAGCCCGGCCCCTAATAAAGTGTATAAGAGGCTGAATGGTGTCCATGTAGACAATAAATTGGACTTTCACTCCATGATATCATCATGCCGGAAACGCCGTTTTACTGCCTGTCTAAGTAAATTTCCACCTCGTGTTGTTTCGTCGTTCCTTCCTCCGTTGCTCCTTCTATTTTCCATCTTCCTCTCTACTTCATCATTTCCCTCAATTGGTTTATTTTTCGTCCCTGTGATCTTCTCTCAGTCCTCAGTGTGGGACAGCAGGTCACACACACGCCTGCATACTGAGCACATCGAATGAATGTTTGTGTACACGAGCGAAAGAGATGTAAGTGTGTGTGTATGTGTGTGTGTGTGAGAGTCAGAAGTTAGCGTTAAATTTCCATTTTAATCAGCACGTCGGCAAGTGAACAATCCTATTACTGCAGGGGAGGACAGAAGGGCCACTTCACAACCTCTCCCTCTCTCTGTCTCTTCCTCTCTCTCCCTCGCTCTCCCTCCATCTTTCTCTCTGAGACGACAAATTAATCATCCCTCTAATGCCTCATGAAAGCCAAACTTTTTTTTTTCTGCCTCTTCTTAATTCAGAAGGTAGAGTATATCTTTCATTCACCCCTTTTCCTCCTCCACCTCTTCTTCCAGACACACACACACTTACAAAGACACACACTTTCTCTGTCCTCTCCGCTTCTCCTTTCACTATTAGTGTTGGAAAGATTAATGTGTTTTCTGGCTGCCAAGGATGCAGAGTTGCATCCACCAGGGAGAATATACACGTAAAACATACAGCACCTGGTCGCACACACGCATACACACTCTCGTACTGTAAAATGTGTAGACACACTTCGCATGCATGCACACACACGAACCGATATAACAACGCTCTAAAAGCCATCATACCTGCAAATATTTTTTTCCCTCCAATTTCAGTATTGATGAATTGTAGAGGAGGATGAGAAGGGGGAGAAGTGAAGATATCGATCACAGAGAAACACACTCATTATTAAGAGGGCAGTGAAGAAAAGGCTGGATACTGAGGAAACGGCCTAATGAGAAAGAAAATGGAAGCCAGGCGCTGAAGAACAGCATCGTTCCACGCCTCTGAACCTCTGCACAGAAATGTTGTCAGTGATGCAGAACAGTTTGGTTCTGTTCTCGTGAAGGGCTGCTGCTTCGTTTGGAGGAACAGCCGAGGGGATCTGAGCTTTGGTGGATTCATTTAGATTACTCAGACTGAAAGGGACACGTTACATACAGTTACAGCATTATATGCATCGAACTGAGTGCTTCTCATATTGAATGATTTCGTCTTACAACTTCCTTTTTGACAGCGGTATCGTGTGTCATCAAGTAGTTTGTGTCGCTCTCTGAAAGAGACAAGACAACAATTATTCCCACTTGCACAGTGACTGGCCGCGTGCAGGGTTGGATAGAAGGATGCACATTTTTGTCCAAACAAGACCAGGGTCTGAAAGAGTATGAACCGAGTCTGAGAGGCATTAGGTTTTCCATGTTGTTAGTCCACCTGCATCCTGAACCTTCAGTCTACATGTTGGACCAAAGCTTAAACTCCATTCCTCTTGCTGTCATTTCTCATCAAGGCCCTCAAAGTTGGGGTAGGCAGTTTATCTTTGGTGTCTTTGAGCAAAACGTCCATAACAACTAGGGCTGTGAAATGATTAGTCGCAGAACATCAATAGTTAATCATGACTAATCACATTTTTTATATTATTTTGCAAGTCTGGTTCAGTAGCAAGAAAGAGACGAGCAAAAAATCCCCAAAAAGGGACAGGCAGAGCTCGTCCACCTCTAATTAGCTTAGCTCAAACACGGGTAGTGGAAGTGCTAGCGTGCCTCCGCCTATAGTCATCAAATAAACTTTCCTGCGACTCTAAACAGTCCTATGTGTGATTTTGATGCTTGTTGTGGTTTTATTTACCACATTACAGTATTTTTAGACTCAGATTAGCACTTCATGTAATTGTAATTTTTTTGGACAGACGTTTTGTTGACCTACTTACAAGCACGTCTGCGGTGTTTTACGTATGCGCCCTGTATTTTACTTTAAGTACGTATTTGATTCTAAAATTACATCTGTACTATTCTGAGTCTAAGAATAACACAGTGTGGTTAATAAACAAGTCACAACAAGCACACAGGACCGTTTAGAGTTGTTGGAAAGTTTACTCGATGACTTAAGGTGGCAGCAGGCTAGCACTTCCCATTGACTACCAGTGTTTGAGCTAAGCTAATTAGCTGTGGGCGAGCTCTGCCTGTTGTTTTCTTGTTACCGTACGCCCAGTTGAAAGACTGGAATCGATCTTCTTGTCTAGAACTCGGGAGGAAGGCAAATAACAAAAAGAAAAACGAGCCATTCAGAAGTGTAATGTTGTTTTTTCTGCCTGTAGGAGGTATGAAACTGCTACTAACTAAGGGTGCGTCAAAGGGACAAAACAGCAGCACACGTTTAATGCGCTAAAAAAATAATAATGTGTTAACTGTGGCCTTTTAATCAATTGCAATTAACGTGTTAATGCTGACAGCCAATTCAAGTGGTCTGAATGAACATCAAACTTCTGCATCTCTCCTTGGCTCCGTATTTAGAACATAATGGGACTTTCAATCAATCCCTGTCATGCATGTGTTCCTGTTGGCTGCTCCACACTGTGTCTCTGAGCGACAGGTAATGTTGCTAGGAGCTGATTGGCTGTTGACACAAGTTATGTCCCAATGGTTCTAAAAGTGGCCTCTGGCAACTTGACAGTCTGAGCTGCAGGCGACACCGTCTGCTGGCTTGAGGGATTTGATTGATTTCCCAGCAAAATTTTCTTTGCTTTTGTAAGTACCAGTGGCAAGTAGATCTGCCCACTTCATGTGTCCGAACCCGACCCTAAACAAAACAAAATTTTAAAATTTCTGTCCAAACCCCGTCAGTTTCCAACAGGTGCCTTAAGGCTCTGCTCAGGTATCCACACTCCAGTGTCAGAGAGGACAGAGTTTGAACTTCTCATTAAAAAACTCCTCTTTCATTTTTTAAACACCAACTGCTTCTGTCAGAGTATGTCTCTTTCTTGAATCTATCATTTCAAACTTCTGGTATGAATATGAAAAGGTTTGGCTAAAAGCTTAATTTTTGTGAGTCTAGTAAAGATCCGAACATTAATGAACACAGTTAAAAAATAATGCAGGTAAATGATGAATGTTAGATCTAAATATTTTACTCTAAGCCCCAGCAAAGACATAGCTTCATAGATTTTTCTCCGTAGAGTTTTTACTGGGAAGCTCCTTCAGGGGGTAATTAGATGGTAAAGTAAATGTTTACAGTACAAACTCAGTTACTGTCACCGCTTTGATTTCCAGTCAAACACCATCTCAGAAAATCTGTGATTCATTATAAGTAGTAATCTCCTTCATATTATTGTAAACTCTTTCATTTAATTCATCATTTACCTAGACATCAGAATGTATCCTCAGGAAACAGACCATGTTTTTGACCCTCACACTGCCCCTTTACGTTTCTTTTAATGTAATTACACACACAAAGATGAGAGGGAAGGAGGCTTTACTTTGTAAAATTGCTGAGAATGTGATTTTTAATGCTATTTGTTGAAAAAGCCAAAAAGCATTAATATTACCAATACTACTTCTAAACTACTAATAGTACTACTACTGCTACTACTAATAATAATAATACTTTCACATAAAAAGTTGCATGATAAGTCCGTGACCAACGAAATAAAGGGGCTGAAAGGGTTTTGACCTTTTGTCTGGGGTTGGAGTAGTCATAGTGTAACTGTTTTTAACTACTGTTGTTTTTTAACCTAGTTACTGTATGAACTATGGAACATTGTTGCCCCAGGGCACATTGTTGCCCTGGGGCAACAAACCAATGATGACTTTTTTTTTAATTGATAGATTATCAGGAACTACCAAAAAATGGGGTGACATATTTTTTTCCATCTAAGTTAAAATTCATGCAGTAAAGAGGGTTATCTGTTCAATAAGGAGCTGAAAATCAGTAAATTAGATTGTTATTGTGAAATGTTCCTGTTGCCGTTTTCCTCTGAGGCACTTTGAAAATCTGACCTAAAAACAGTAATTTTCTTTTCTCAAAGCAAATACAGAGCAAAATACGCCAGTTCACCATCTGATCATGATGGATTTTATGAGGTCCTGTGAGAAAAATCCTTGTGAAACGCAATACAGTATAAAGGTCAAAGTCTGTTTATCAGCCTAATGTGAACAGCTTTTTTACAGTATTACTGTAAAAACTTTAAAAACTGTAAAAACTAGTACTTTCTTTACTTTTCTTTCTTTCTTCTTTGTTTTTGTTTCTGGGCTGAATCAACCCTGTGTTTTTCACCTTTTTCCTCTTTTGGAATTTTATTTGCAGACTGCACTCGTTTTAGGCGTTGAATCTGAATTCAGGAATTAACAGTCTTTCCTAAACAAGAACAAAAAGGTACTAATATTGGTAGGAGTAAGTCTCTTGGGTTTCATATTATGGGAAGTTTCCTGTGAATGAACTGTAAGCGTGATGTTTCATCACTCTTTTAAGTCCTCACACCTAAACTTAAAAGTAGGTTACTTCTTAGTTGTGTTGGATAAGTTACCTGGGAAATTTTGTTCTTGTTGTGTTACATTATTCACTGAATCAAAGGCTACTTCTTCACCTCTAACCTGCTGAAGCTTTTATCGGCAGTGATGTCGACATCTGCTCTTTCAGCAACTTCTCCTCATCCAGGAAACCACATCTGTTTTGTTTTACTTCTCTACTCTTCTTCTCAACTGACACGCATGCAAATAGCAGTAACACACTCCCTTATTCTTATTTCACTGCACCCTTTTTATCCCTCTAGGTCACACGATAATTCTCCGTCCGTCTCAGAAGTGTCAAGAAAAAAAGGCTGGCAAGGAAACACACTTACACACACACACACATACAATGCATTCACTGGCTAAGTGTTCAGGGCATAATGGTCGTGCCTGCTTGGTCAGCTGAACCTGAAACTGGCTCTAAACTACTTGATGGACAGAGTCAGACGGTGGAAGAAAAGGAGGGAAGGCAGAGAGATGGATGGCACAAGGAGGGAGAGAGAGGAAGGGAGACAAGGAGAGAAATTCAGGGAGTGAAAACTGAAGTGAAGGAAACAAAAAGAGATTTATAAAGGTGGATTCACTGTTGGCCCGATCAAAGGATGTTCCAGATAAAAGTGGAAGAAGAAACACATGAAAACAGCAGATATGAAGGAGGGAGAGGTGGAGGGAAAGGTGGGGCAGTGAATCAGCACTTACAGCAATACAAATCTGGGAAGGGGCCATAAAGACGCAGAACGTCAGAAACACTGCGACAGCAACACTTGTGTCGGTTCAAGAGAATACAGGCTGGAAATAAAACTTTGCCCAAGATGAGGTAAAACATCTGTTTGTCCTTTTTGAAAATATGTAGAGGGTGCATGTGGTGCGAGCTGGTGAGAGGGCAAAATCCTCCAATAGCTCAGAACAAAAAATCTTCATAATCTCCACCCACCCCAAAAACGATTTGTTAGAACTGTGATTAGTTCAACCCTCAGGGCCCCATCCTCTCCTCTGTTCTCCAAACTTAGGACCCTAACCAGATTTTCTATTAAAATCATGCAAATCAGCATTTTCATCTACAGGGTAACCTACCACATCCATGACCTACCCAAACACTCCGACAACATTTTAACACGGACTCAGTTTTCACTCCTATGCGACTTGACAAACTGGTCAACTACAGTACAAAAGTACAGACGAGTCAAGTTATAAAACGAACATTGTCAGCTGGCAGTTAGCTCCGCCTCCCTGACAATATTTGGAAAAAAAAAAAAAAAGTGACTATTTTGGCCAATGTGGATGATAATTTTCTTTTTTAATTGATAGTATCTTTACCGTTATCTTTGTCGATCATTTCTTTATTTTCTTTCTCTTTCTCTGTTCTTGTTTATTCTGTATTTATTTATTTTGTTTTTTTCTCGTTGACTTCCGTTCAGGGTGAGGTCACACTATAAACCCTCCTCGGGTTTCTGACCTCACCTGTACGTTACCTCATCAGCTACTTTCTCTGAAGGGAGATATGTCTTTATTTATATTTCATATGTGTGCAAACAAACTTGAGCTTAGCTAAAAAAAATCTTTATAAAAAGTTGTTGAAAACATCCGAGAGAATCTTAAATTTCTCTGTCTGGCAGCGAGGTGTTGGTCACCGCCTGCTGTTTTGGGGTCTATACACCACAACAGAGGAGGAAGGAGCAGGAAGTAAAAGTACAGAAGCTCTCAGCTCATCAGGCAGCCTTGAATTCTCGCTGGACCCAGTTTAGCAGTTCAGGAAGAAGAAATGTGGTATTTTCTGAGAGCGTGCACCATTTTTAAATGTGCTACTCATGTAAAGAGGGGCGAGGTCACGCCTGCACACGTGCATGCAGACCTGCGAGCAATCAGTTATGTTTTTGTTTAAAATAAGATTAGCTCTTGCATATCCCCAACACTTCTGATCAGCTGCATTTTAGTAAAACATTGAATTTCACCGCTGAATGAAATTCCTGACAATGGTTGTAATGCAACATAGAGACAGTGATTGATAAGTTAGTATCCTGAGGTAGAAGGAGTCAATTTGATGTGGTTTGATTCCATTTTTTTTTTCCAATACAGTTTCCTCCTACATTTTCACACTCAGTCATGGAGCATCACAGATCCCTTCTTTGTAGAAGCTGGCATCTTGGACCTCCAGAAAGTAATCACTAGCAGTGATGACATCATCATTAGCATGTATCACTCACCTCCTTCTGTCTCAGGTCATGGACTTATCAATCAATCAGCCCTCCGAGGTTGTTAATCATTGAATAACCTTAAACATTTCTTTGATGTTTCAAACAATAACAATTAAAACATCCAATCCCACATTTTTTTTATGGTAGTTTGTATTGACTGGTCCACTGACGGGCTTCTGCTGTAAAAGGGAACCAAAATAAAAAGAAGGGAAAAAAAACCCTCTCTTTTTCCATTTTGTCTATTGATTTTAACTCATGAGCACTCTGCTGCCTCATCTCTGCCACCAGCTTAGCATTCAGATGAGTTCATCCAGGTGAACGCTGTGATTCTTATCTGAAGACAAACACAATCACTACCCATTTCTGAACAGGCTTTAAGTGTGCAGGAGTTCCATCCCATCATGGATTTCGTAGACTGAATGTACTTTGTATGTGGCTTTGCTGACTGAAACTATTACTGAACTTGTAACATACCAAGTCAACAACTTTAGTTGTTATAAACAGGGATTGACACCAATGAGACTAGATTTGTATGTAAAATCCACTTAGTATCAACACGCTATTCAACATACAATGATGATGAATCTTCATACATTGTGCATAGTGATAGGTGAAAGGTCTGTTTAATCCTATTTCAAAGATCTAAATCCTGCTTTGTTTCTGAAGTGCAGAATTCTTAAATAATAAAATAACAAATGTGAATTCACAACAGCTGCAACCAGCAGTCTACGACAAACAGTTGATGAGTTATGGAAGGGGGCGGGGCAAGCCGTGACCAAAGTTTGGCCATGTTACATGAATCTGTTTAGAAGTTAAGACCCTTTTTTAAAGGCCACTGCCACTGCCACGCCCCCTTTTTCACCAGGCGGTCCAAACAGTTAACCAGCCGTCCTGTGGCTCATGACCAACCTTTGCAGTAACTCTTATGCAATTCTGCGCATCCATTTTGAAATTACTGGCCTTTTTGCAATAGGTCACTCCCATTACCGCACGCCTTTGTAGCCAATCAACATAAGCACACACACACACCTTAAACACACCTTGCACAAACACACACCTGGCCTCCTTATTTGTCATATTTCAGCCTTCTATGGCGAAAAACTGTGGGGAAAATTTATGGACCGACCGACCGACTGACCGACTGACCGACTGACCGACAGAGCTGTTGCTTGCAGCTAAAGACAAAGCCAAACACTGTAAATGTTTCAAACTGCAATTTTCTTTCCATTTTTGTTTTTTAATCAGGACACAAAATTTCTACAAAGGAGCTGTTGTACCCGAGCCATGCAGGTCAATCACACTTTATATTTATGTACTTTAATTTAACCTTTCATGTGATGCTTCTGCTCGGCTGAGCACTTGTAATGGTCGTCTGCATCCTGCGTTACTTTATCGTTAATGTAATACAATTAAAAAAACAGTTGAAAAAAAATAGAGAAAAGTAAGAAAAACAGATATTGTCATTATATTTAGTATTGTAAGTGAAGAGTATGATTTCCTGTTAATGCTCTTTTTTTTTAACAAGCAAATACAGAGGCAGGTTTCAGAGACAGAGACAGATCACGAGAGAGGAATAAGAGAGAGAGACAGAGAGACAGACAGACGTCCGTTCAGCTGAGGCTGCTGCAGCTCCTCCAGCCACTGAAATAATATGTAGCCTGGACACCTTTTCTAATCTTCCTGATGATAAAAAGAAGAGGGGGAAAAAAAGGCTTTTTGTTAAAACGCAAACAGAACATGAAGAGGGATGGGTTTGTTTTAGCCTCGTTAGTGTTGACAGGCGTGTGAGTTATCGAGTTAATAACATCGCTGTGTCGTGAGATACACAGAGAGAGCCACAGGTGACTGCAGAGCCAAAGTAAACCCAGGCAGAGTACATGCAATTGTCCATGATGAATGCAAATTAAAGTGTGTGTGTGTGTGTGTGTGTGTGTGTGTGTGTGTGTGTGTGCGTGTGTCTTCATGTGCATTTGAACAACTGCTCATTTTTCTTCTTGGCCTGATAGAAGCTTTTGTGTTATCTGATAGCTGATAGGCCTTTAAGTGGAGTGTGCGTGTGTGTGTAGGTGTGTATTTGTGTGTGTGTGTGTGTAGGTGTGTATTTGTGCGTGTGTGCTCTGGCTGAATCAGTCTTTAGCTGCGTATTTTTTGACCAAACATACATTACTTCAAGGTGCCATGAATATTCTTTATCTGCTCCGTTCCCTCTCTTTCGTCCTCACTCCATCCCTCCATCCCCCTCCACCCACCAGTCCGCCTTCCTGTAGCATGTTAAATCCCCACAACTGGAGAGAAAATATGCCACATTAAAACATAAGATATGAAATTGATTCGGTCTTTGCTTTAAATAGCATTATGAAAACAGGAGGCCGTCGTTAATCAGCGGCAAGGTGGGACCTGCTTTTCACAGGCGGAGGCGTGCAGATGCTAGTTGCTGCGGGCTCATCAGCTTTACGACGTAACAGCAGTGCTTTATTGAGGCAGTGGAAACATCGATTTATGCTGATGACTCTGCCTCCGTTCTGTAATGCAGCCATGACACGCTGTAAAGCTCTGATCATGTTCGGGAGTGGAAGACTCGGCCTTTAGCTGCAAAACAGGGTCATTCACTCTGAAGCAGAGGCTTTTACTTCTATTTAACATATGGAGGCTAGTTAGTGCGTCTCATCGTTCCACAAGCACACAGATATATTGTGACTGCTGTGGCCATTAAGGTGGAGTCGATTACAAAGACCTAAATTTAAGGATTTATGGGAGAGATTTACATGTTTGTAATTTCAATTTACTTTTGTAATTATTTTAAATACGTTTTCTGGAAGAAATGTACTGCTACTGGGTACACATGCGAGGGAACAACATATGGTAATTAATTGCAAAGCTAGAGAGTCTTTTAGTAAATATACAGCTAATAAAAAAAACTTCAAAAATATACAATTTGTCCACACAAAGAAAAAACAAACAAACAAACAAATCCAAGAGACTTTTTTGTCCCCTTCCCAACTTGTCTGAATCGTGTTGCTGCTAACGAATTTGAAAACCAAATTTGAAAAATCAAACTAGTGGCACAAAATTGTACCAGTGATACAAAATAGTAGCTGGTCCTAAATTTGTCTTTTAGCCAAAATCAGTTGTAGTAGGTTCTAAACACCATTTTGTCTATTTTGATGGTGAAAATCGTTCATGCACCGATGATTTGTAAATTCTGTCCACTGCAGAGGAACTTGCGGTTAAACTGGTGATTTGTATCAGTTCAGCAACAGGTTAAGGCCGTGCCTTGTGGATCTTTGGTTTTCAGCTGTGTATTGCAATATGAATTATGTATCATTTATCGAATCATAATAGCTCCTCTGGCATTTTCATCTTTGGAGTTATTTTTTTAAGACTGAAGATGAGCACATCAACATAGCTTCAGTGCTTAATTATATGACTGAGTAAGTAACTGTGGACAAGTTGTTAATCTAGATATAAATTGTGACCGTCATCGTCTCATCTCTTGTTCCGCCGCGTGGCGTTTCAAGACAAAGTAATAATGTAACATTTCCACATTCCCAAGCAACGCTGTTCTCATGCGGTAACCACATGGACGCCAAGCCTTTCCTGTGCGTGAAGTCACGTCACGGCCTTCACAACTCCACAAGTTCCGTTTGAAGGCCGTATAAGAGCAAAAAAACAGAAAGCAATACTGAAAAAAAAAACTGAACAAAACCTGGAGTAAAAGAGGTAAGTGACAAATATTTTGTCTGTTTTCAACTGAGAATAAGCCAAAACACGCTGGGAAATTATCACATTTATTTATGTATTAATTAATGTTTTACACAGCCTTCCATATTAGTGTTTTTTAATGTATTGTAATGCATCATATTGTATTTATTTATTTTTTATTTGTTGATTTATTTATTTTATTATTTTACTTGGTGTTGTAATAAAATGGAAGCTAAAATCTTGGACAGATAAATCCCGGACAGTCTGAGTGAAGTGACTCTTTGAAACGGCTTGAAGGCAAAACACAACAACGAAACATGCAGCTGCAGAGTCACTTCCCTTAAGCTGCGTTCCTTGTGTTGGAACTTCGACTTTCTTCTTCCCTCGGAGACAGAGAAGGTAATTAAGAAGATTTTGGATGAAACTGAACAGCTACACATTTCTGTCCTGCTGTGACACATGCAGTTTGTATCATTACTCCATCCGAGACAACTCGCCATGTGAAAGAAAGAAAAAAACAAAAACCTCTTCACACAACGCTGACAGAGGCCTGCCACTTTTGTTTTCTTCCATTTGAACAGTATAATTTGAAGTCTTTAGAGGACAAAAAAACTTCCAGCTGTGACACTTAATCGGTGCCATTATAAGAGCTTAACCGAGCTCAGACTCCTCACCGTGCGTAAACTTTCTTCAGACACAAATGAGAGAAGCTCTTTTCTGCCAATAACTGCAGGTCTCCGGAGGTCAGGGATGCTGTGTTTGAAGGAAAACCACCTGATGGGCATTCTAAGCTCTTTTTATTCCTGGGAAATCTGGCCACATGTCCTCATGAATTTATACATGTTGTGATGGATCCGAATGCTGTTTGTTCTGAAACAGAAGAAGAATAAAAGACTTTGGGATTCAGACGGCTGTTTTCTGCTGTGCAAGTACAAACAGAGTAGTTCGTATGTGTGTGCATGCTTACATGTCAGCCATGCCACCTAGAAATTATGTTTATATAATCCTAATTTGTTTTCACAATTATGCCGTAATGAGAAATGCTGTTGCTGCCTGAATTTGTCGCAGCTGTCGTTGTGTAAAGAAAGTTGTTTCATGCCACGTGTGAAGGTGTTTGGATGCAAAGTGCAACAGTTTGAAACTGGAGTTCTGGTTCGGCATTTTTTTTCACTTGAACATTACCATTAAAAATATTTGTTACTGCTGCTGTTGATATCAGCAGAGACTGCTCTGTGATGAAAGACATTATTATTTTGGATATACGGTCAACGGTTGGTGAAGGGGTGACATACTTTTGTAGGCCAGCCCAGAGGTTCAGAGGTTAGCATCGCACTGGTTCCCTCCGCAAAAAGCTTTTAGGATTTTGATTACGGCGTAAAAGAAGCTCTGAGATCAACGCAAGTTTATACTTCGATGTTTTGTTCATAATGATTATCTTCAGAGATGAACACCACTTCTGTTTTTTTCTGAGGCGTAAATGAAATGGCCAGAAGCAAAAAGCCATTGTTAGGCGAACAACGACGCGCTCGTATGACTTAAACTTGGCCACACAAAAGCGTTGAACTTCTGGTTTTAATAAAGCGTGCTTACTCTTCGACATAACTCCCTCCTCTTAGCCGGACCTGCTCTGGCCAGTGGTCATGGCCGTGTCGACTGGTCGTCTCATACGTGCAGCTCAGTGGCTCAGTGGTTAGCACTGACAAAAAGGTCGTGGGTTCGAATCCAGGTCCTTTCTGTGTGGAGTATGAATGTTCTCCACGTGCCTTCGTGGGTTTCCCCCGGGTGCTCCAGTTTGCTTCCACCATAATGGGGTTAATACTCCTGTCAGTGCTTCTGCCCAAGGATCTGGAGTTGGTCCCCAGGCGCTGTACAGCAGCAGCCCACCGCTCCTACTGTGCATAGTTCAGGTTAACTACGAATACGACGGGTCAAATGCAGATGATCGATTTCCCCCAAGTT
>JAQLOL010000003.1:26742198-26753121 GCA_029783665.1 Naso thynnoides
TTATAATACAGGTCAGAAAATGTTTTCCAGGAGCTTGATTTTTTCTCTTTTCAAATTCTGATAACTCTGGTGGATAGGTGACTGTTTAACCAAACCTGAAACATTGTTGGGTTCATGTGTGAGCTATATGAGGTGTTCTCTCAGCTCTTTCTCCCCTTAAGTCACAAATCCTGTTAGAGAGAAAGGACAAAGTGGTCGAGCAGAGCTGGGTCACATTTGTGTGTGTTGCTAACAGGTAAATCAGTCTAGAAAGAGGAAATATGTTTGTTCATAAGATATTGAAAGTAATACGCAGCACTGTGTTGTGGAGTCTAGTGTACAGTCAGGTGTTTGTATGTGTGTGCTGAGTGGGGCTGCACAATGAACTGTAGGAAAATCCCGATCTCGATTCATTCATACATGCAACCTCACTTCTAAATGACTTGAGATTCACTTGCTTGTATTTCCCTGTGCGTTCAGATCGGGCTGCATTCATGTGTTCACCTATTTACTTTACAACAATCCCAGATGCTCTATCAGTCACACTCACACAGTGTAAACAGAACAAGAGATTAATTCAGCCCATCAGGCCGGAGATTAGCCAATGATTCAGCCATACAACTCTGTTGAGAAAAATCTCGGTGGCAACAGCGAGAATAATGATGCACTTGTGCCGAAAAAAGGCGGACATTTCACCGTGTGGAACTTTTTCGGATTTGAACCTGACAAGGATGCATGAGAAGTATCATCTGGAAGTAAAGCTTTGGTATCGCAAGGTAACACTGTTAACTTTTGTAACCACCTCCAACGTCACCACAAAATCCAGCATGAGTCAACCATGAAAGACGAGAACCACATCAAAAAATCCCAGCCACCAGACACGAGACTTTGACGTCCAGCACATTATTAGAGGTCATGCCTGACAACATAGACTTTATGTTTTACATACATGTGCATGTATACATACATACAAATGCAAACATTCATTTTGGTCAGACAGAACAATTGTGTGTGTACTCATGCACATGTTGTATGTTTAATGCCCCCTTTGACAAGTCCTTGAGTGGGCAACAAGGACAAGGCAGCGGCCATCTTCTCTGTCTGCCTGTTGGGCTGTAAATCAGCCATAAAATGGCTAATTAACTCGGCTGTGCTGTAAACAGGCGCTGCAAAGCTAGACACCAGGAACCAGATTACGAAAAGATGAGACGGAGCTTTATGTGCACGTGTGTCCAAGGGAGAGAGCGTAAATCTTCAGGATATAGGATTTTATCCCGAGGCCCAGAAATTCAAACTGGATCTAATGCCACAAATTTCCCAAGAGTTTGTCCATTTTCTTTCCCAAATAATGAACGTTGCTGTGTTTATTGAGCCTCGACGAGAGGCCTGACATCCATTCACGCATCCATCCAGCCATCTCAGCTGGACAGATGCATAAAGAGCCAGGAGAAAAATGAGAGCGCCACAACAATGAAGCCAATCACATGGCAAATTATGCTTCACCGAACGTGCCTCAACCAAAGTAGCACCTGCAAGCTCAAATTACCAGCCCTGTTAGATACTGGAAGTATGTGTGCAATGTGGTGTTTGTTGATTTCAGACGCACTCCAGCACAAATGACGGGTTTCACAACACAACGAGTGGCATACTGCTCATATGGCGGCAATTAAACTCCACATCAGCGCCGTGAGGGCGGAACTATTATAATGACAGTGCATCTGCAGGCTTGTGTACGTGTGTCAGTAGCTATGTTTGCATGGACACAAATAATCCTGATCAGAATGAAAATGCTTCCCATGAACACATCATTCGGAAGATCTTAATCCGACACGACCCATTCGAAAAGATTTTTCATTCTAACAGGAGGGGTGGTTTATGGGGATTGTTATTCCAACTGGTGTCCACGTGAACAATTGTTCTGATTCTGTCTCCCTGGCTGGAAAAAATTATCCTTCCTGTGCATGTCTGCCCTATGTTTGCAAGACGGGGAAGCTCACGATGTATTCTGTCTGCTATCCTGTGAACTGTAACGCTGCCATGATGGCTCGGACATTTGCATTATCACAGCGGGAACACTGGAGGACGCCCCAGTTGTGTTTGTCCAGTTACTTTTGAGCATCTGGAAATAAGGAGATCACGTACAAATGCCTGTAATTCCTAAATGGTTAAGGAAACTCAACCAATCCGAGTGTTGACAGCTTGCGGATAGAGCAGCCGCCACACATTTGTCTGAGCTGATGCTTCATGCAGCTCAGGGCGAGACAATAGCGTCCTCTCTCTGCAGCTACAAGCAGGAAGCTCCTGCCGTCGACGTCTAACGTTAGTCACGGGTAGGGTTGTCAAAAGTATCGATACTCAAATAAGTACCAATACTAAAACGCTGTATTCAGGTACAATCCTCATTTGCAGCAGTATCAGATACCAGAGTTACTGAAGGAGCTCATACACAAATCTTTAGTGAGAGTTGGCCCGAGTTTGGAGGACTACTCGCCAAACGTGTTTGAGTACAGTTACTAATTACCTGTTGAAAAAGTGTAATCAGTAACCCAGTTCGAGTAGTAATGTAAACTAGAATACTTTGTCACTTTTGGATTACCTTAATATGAAGTATTGAAACTGTATCGAGTATCGGATATTTTCCTCAAGTTTGAAATTCCAGTATCGTGACAACCCCAGTCATGGGGATAATGATGTCAAAACCATGTTGGGCGGTACAGTTCACAGGAGAGCGTGCTGGGACTAGCGATGTGCCACGAGCCTCCCCGTGTCAGAAACATACATTTATCATTGTTTATCCAGGAGCAGTGTGCGCTGCTGAGCCTGTAGAGAAACATGTGAAGGCATCAGCGGTGTTTGTTTACAACACGGGCAGAACTAAAGCTTCTTCTTCTTCTGTTATTTCCAGAAAATTAGACAACTCGTGCGTGTTCGCATGTTAAAATGGTTGATTCTGAATAAACACTTGATGCACGTACACACACGTAATGATCAGATCACTTTATTTAGTCCATGTAAACAGTAAAGTTGGACTCTCTAACGACTGTAGATTTTGATGGCATTGAAGAAGCTTTGCACATTAGCACGTAGCTAATGTGTATGTTTTTGTGTTGGTTGATGGTTGCAGCTTGTATCCCTCATTCTGTGGCATGATAGTGCGGTAAACACATACACAAAACAGCCTGTGTATTTTCTTTTTTTTTTTAAAAAGTGATTTAAATGATATATATTGTACGACCAAATTCATGTAAATATTCTGCTGTTTCAACAAGTGCCCCATGCACACAAGGGTTTTAGATGTGGAAAAACTCGTCCGGCCTGCACCAAGCTCTGACCTCAACCCCATCAAACGCTTATGGGATGAACTACTGTAGCACAAAATCTGTAAAAATCTGTGGAAAATGAAACCTTAATGAGAATGTAGAGCAGAATAATACAGTACAGGGAATAAAGTAGAAGTAGTAGGCTGATGCACACAACCAACAGGAATGAATAAACATGAAAAAACACTGCTGACTCCAACACACAGCGCAGAACTTGCTGATGTGAGACAACCAAACAGCACATTTCTCATCCAACACTACTGCCCCTGTTGCCCCTGCAGATGAATGCAACGTCTTCGTCCATGTTGCTCCAGTATATCTTTAACGTAACTGGATGGTTTAATCGATGCCGCGGCAGGCTGCAGGTTTAGGCCTGAGTAATGTTTTAATCAGAGATAAACGGAAAACAGCCGTTTCTCGAGGTCGTACAACTCTCACAGTTCCAAAATCACAGAGGGCCTCATCTATATGCACTAAAATGTTGCGTGTGTTATTTTTCACACACACCAAACCACAAAGTGCTGGAACTTCATACGTGTGCCCAAAATATTGTAAAGACAGGTGAGGAGGTGCATAAATCAGCAAGTATGATTTTAGTTTTCACGTAGGTGTTGTTGGTCAAATTGCTACAGGGAACACAACTACTTAGCACACACGCTGCCTTCTCACCACTTCACCCGATGCGTATTCGCCGCATTCGCATATGGATAGTTTAAATGATCAAAGTTTGGGAATAAAGCCAGCGGCAGCTCTCATTCCGACTCTCACTGGGAGACAACAACGTGAAGAGAAAGAATTTATAACGTGTTTTTAACGTCCTCCTCGCCCTCAGACACTGTTTGCTGTGTCAGAAAATATCATTTCTGTGTCTGTCTGTCTGCAGTGAATGTGCTTCAGTGGACAAAACCGGTGATCAGCTGCTCATTTCCACGTATTCATATCCATGAGGCGCTTTGCATTGACCGTTTATGGTTGAATGTGGGTGTGGAGCGGGCGGGACACAGGGCTGATCCACCTGCGTTCTTTTCCAAGTAGATTTGGGATTTGTAAAAGGAAGTAGGGCACAAACAGGCGTACACCAGGTTTTATAAATCTGGATTCTTTTTGGCGTAAATACATTTCCTCATATGTACGTACGCAAACATTTAGTGTGGATTCTACACACAATTTTACACATGAGGCCTCAGGAAATCAGAGCATCACTTTATATTTTACGAGAAGTTTCATAACTTACCTTAACTCATTGATAATATCTAAGAGTGAGGCCGATATACTGTAAGTTAACAATCATCATGACACCAGGAACTTTTTTTTTTTTTTTAATGTAAATTATCGTGTAATCCTGGAACCCAAAGATGTCTTCTGGCCTCACAGGCTGCAACGTTACTGTGTCTCAGTGTTCCGTGAAAGCACAACTCAGCTCCCTCTTGAAAAGGTGTCTGTGAGTGATTCAAGAGCAAATGCAAATATGAGAGGGATCAGATGAAAAGGTGACTGAAAGTACATTTAACGGTTCAGCACCAAAAGTAAAAGGCAGAATCCTGTTTTAATTTAAAATCTGGTCAAGGGTTCTCGTTCTCGTCATCGCATAACAGAGGAGGAAAACGCTTACACAAGTTCATCTACATGTATAACCGTTCTGTTTTTAGATAAATCACTTATTCGGGTTTCCCACGACTGCCTTCTTTCGAACTCCTGTACATCGTCTCACAACAGGTTCTGTCTCTGAAACCATCGGCCAGCTGCACACTTTTTCTCTTTGGTTGGGTTTTGCTTCGAGTACTCCATTTTCCTCCCATATAAAATAAATAAATAATAAAAACAAATGAATCCAAAACTGCCTGTCGAGCGTGAATGCTTCTGTCTCTTGCTCATCGTGGGCTGGGATATGACCCTGCAGAGGATAAGCAGCTTAGAGAATGGATGGACAGATGGATAAATGGATGATATAATGATCATCCACATGTTGAGTGAAACAAGTGACACAATGAGAACGAAAAGCGATGGAAACGATGACAATCACATCTTCAATCACATCACATCAATCACATCAGACTGACCTTCAACCCTTTGGAGCTGTACTGTTCTACTCAAGTAACACGAAACATGTTCGATGCTGCTCGCACTGGCAAGTGAAGGCATTTCTGACTGGCGTGACCTTTCCCAAAGACAACACAACGCCTGGTTACCTGCACATGACCCGTCCATTTTCTGCCGCTTCTTTCGATTTGGGTCACAATTCCAGCGGGTTAACGTCTCGGCTTCCTTCACCTTATTTACATCATCCAGGTTTTCTTGGCGAACTCAGGCGAACCCAGCTCAGGGGGGATCTAAAATTCCCACAGTGCTTTTGGGGTATCTGCCCTTGAGTCTAAGAGTTGGACATGTCTACAAAAGGAGGTCTCCTCAGAGCTTCTTCTAACTGAAGGCAGTCTTAACTGCAACTGTTGCTATTTGGTCGCCGACTTGCTGCCAATGCCGCTTGGTCACTATCAGCGAGGCGATACAGTATCTCACAGAGACCTTCAGATACAGAAGGTCCCTCACTTTGAGGGACCAGGTTGCCCTCCAAGCAAAGTGTGACATCAGAATTAGAAACACAATACATATCAGCACATACATCAGACAACTGCTAAACACACAATTACAGAAAGCGATGCAAAGACACAAAACATACAAAGAGATGAACGCAGACTCTTCCTCTCTGCAACCCTTTGATTGGCATCTACACAAATAGCTCACACGCACACACGCAGTCAGACAAACAATGATACTGATAAGTATTCAATTATTCCCTTAATTATGTGGCTTTTGAAGCACGCTGCTGTGACTGGAGACAGATAGGATTTACAGCTTTGCCTCTCAGCATAAAATATGATATTAGCTTTTGAAGAAAGAATTAATCAATTCAGATGCAGCGTCCGCAGAGACAACGCTGGTCCGCTTGTTTGATACAATGACGCTGCTTCACAAAAGGACACACACATGGGCGCGCTCGTGGATTTACATCATCAAAACACTTGGACAAAAAAACCCCCCACACTGGTCCGCTGGATGTGTGCAGATAAACAGGTGTGAGAACAGAAAAGCAAAATACACGCATACACACTTCTACGCTTCTTGAATTCATATGCCAGCGAGGCCACAGTCGTGAGGTGATAACAAATCTCATTTCCGGCATGTTTGCAGGATTTTTTAGGCAACATTTGTCTTTTGGCTGAGAGCTGTGAGTGGGATCTGCGCATAGCAAACAAGGGCACAGATATCCTCAGCTGATAGAATCCACCACTTCACACCAGCTTCCAACACCCTGAAACTAAGACTGAACAAAGAACCAGAGAGTCTCGCAGCCCATTTACACCTGGTATTAAAATGCGGTCTGTAGTTTCGGAGGTGTCCTCAGATAATACATCTTTCAGTTCACACATTTGGCTCAACCTCCTCAAAACCCTCGGATTCGACCACTTCCTCGTCTATCCTTGACAGGGCATGAGGCCTCTAGGTACTACCTCTTGCTTCTGAATCACACAGATACTAAGTCATCTAAACTTAAAGTGGGTGGAAAACAGATCCAAATATGTTGTTTTCTGAGGAAGCATGGAGGAAAATTTTATGGAACTAAAAGAAAATATCCAGAGAGATTGAAACGAGGCTGGCTCAGTTTAAAAAATCTAAATAAAACTTACTGAATGAATGACGGATTACGCAATTTAAGCAAGCTTTTTGGGCATTGCACATAAAAAATGTTCATCGAAACCAAAATAAAAGAAAAACTTATAAACAACTTGAAAACACTAAAGTTTTCCGTGGTTTGCAGCATAGAGAGTGTTGAGGTGAAGCGTCTGTGATTCATAGTAAAGGGGCTAAAACTTGAGAATCCACTCGTCCTTCAAGGTCTTGGTCTAACCGTGATAAGTGCTTGGTGAAGTGCTTAAGTGCTGCTGGACTTTAAAAGAGCTGGACCATCAAGGTTAGGACGAGGGGAGACATTCGCAAGGGTAAAAATATACTCGCAAACAACTCATAATGTCAGAATGTGTCTCAAACTTCAGTCTGGTCCAGACATTAGAGTGAAAACTATCTCTTCAAACAGCTACGACAGATGAAGGCTGGATGTTACAACAACAGCGAGCCAGACAGTCTGATCGCAGCAGAACATCGTCGACACATCCTGGCATGGCGGTAGAATAAATCCCCATTGATTTGGAGAGCTAATTAGAGAGGGGCCAGAGAGACAAAGAGAGACAGAAAAGGCTTATAGATCGTGTGGCTTGTAGCTATTACTTTGAACAAGGCAGACACACTCTTGTATTATGACCAATAAGTCCCATTCAGCGCTAACTGCCTGGTTATACGGCGAACACTGGGGAGAAAAAGAGACAGAGAAAAGACAACACAGAGAGAGACAGAAATATTCCAGATCAAACCGAGCAAAAATAGGCCAAATAATTCAGACTGTGAAATGCTTATAAATGTACAGCCTGATAGCCTGAACAAAAGTGATTCTCAGCATCTGAGGTGGACAGTTCTCTTCCCACGCCGCCAGAAAACGGATTTTCTACCAAGTCTGCAGAAGTAGAATCATCAGATTAAAATACAATGAAACTCCATTCGTAGAGTCTCTGACATGACGGCTCTCCACACGTGTGCCGGCAGGAAATAACTGCATTTCTACATGCAGGAGTAATCGGTTCACCTTTGAGGAATGGTATAAACAGTTCTGGCATCAGTGTTTTTAAATGTAAACATAAAGTGGACCCAGATACTATAGACTAGTTTTGGATGTTTTTTTAAGTGTTTCACAGGGATTGTTTACCCAGAAATAAAAATTCAGTCATTATCTCCTCATCTTCTTGCCTGTGGAAGTTTTTTTAGACAACAAAACACTGCTGGAGTTTTACAGGAAAAAGGTGTTGCTGATATCTCCCAAACAATTGAAATAAATGGTGACCAAGTTTCAAACGGAAAAAAAAAACAACAAAAAACAAAACAGCAAATGCATTTGCCTGTTAAGGAAAGCAAAACATCTGCAGCGTGTAGACAAAGACAAAGGATACACAAGGCACTCTGCTTTGCTGCAAAAAAAGAAAAAAACACCTTTATGGGCCATGGTTTCCACTCACCAGGGCCTTTATCAGTGTGTAAAGATCATTAAAGCACAAGCCATTATGTAACAGGATCAATCAACCAAAATGCAATAAATATTGAAACAATCGTGTACGCCAACAGCACAAAATATGAGAAGTCATACCTGATAAATGAAGAGAAAAGTAAAAAAAAAAGAAAAACAGACAAAATGAAAAAAAATATGAAAGAAATAAAAAGTTAAAATGTGTGTAAAAATGAAAAAAAGAACAATACTCAGAGTATATGCACATTGTATCATACACCAGAATCAGCTCACTCAAAAAAATAATCATATACTCCTACTGTTAAAAAAAAAAAAAAACATAACAAAAAAAAAAAGTTTAAAAAACAAACACACACACACACACACACACACACACACACACATAGTAAAGCCATAAAATGGAGCTGGAGACTACAGTAAACAGTGAGGTTAAAAACATGGCGTCAGTGATATTTTCTCAGAACAACTTGGCCACGTCGAGGCTTCAGGACATCCTGTTGCCTCAGATGAGCAGTGTGGAGGCATTCTGGAGTTTTCTAAACTTTGTCACCATTTGCTTCAATTGCCTGGGAGATGACTGTAAAACTCCAGCAGTGTGTGAACTAATAAACTTCACCCAACCTTCCACCAGTATGAGGGTGAGTAGTTAGTAGTTAGTCAAAAAGTTGGGTGAACTATCCCTTTAACAAAATTTCCACGCGCTATGTTGGTAGGAGGAATTCCTACAGGCAAAACTTTTGGGGAATTCCTACTCCCTGTTAGTTTTCTAATGTAGCCTACATAATGTGATGCAACTATTTTGTAGAGACAAATTTAAAAATGTCAACTCTAAGTTTGTCAGAGCTAATACAAATTCAAGTTGGGTACAAATGTACACTCAGAAGTGTGAAACTTGAGCATAACCCTGCACACATACACAAACTCTTTTGGATTTATCTCAATCTGAATAATATATGTGACTCTGGCAAGAGAAAACATTGGAAAATGGGATGGAAGTGGCTCACAGCTTCACTGAAGTGTCAGATCAATGGGGGAATATAAGCTGGTGAAATGTCACTCTCTCTCTCTCTCTCTGTCCATCCAGTTATTCTTCATATGATCCAGTTATTCTTCATATGTAGTGACTGCAGTGTTAAGCAGTGTGGTGACCTGGTCCACTAAATCACCACCTGCTAACAGAGGGCGGCAGACAGAGACAGAGTGAGAGAATGAATACGAAGAAAAGAAAAGTGGGCCTTTTTCGGGGGTCATCCATTAAATCCTATCACATTAGCACCCATCATTGGCCTGCTCAGACAGCCATCATCCTTTAACATTCTCCACAGGCCAACACACACACACACACACACACACACACGCGCGCGCGCGCGGAGGGAAGGACCACTGAGGATGACTTGGCTGCCCGTGTCTGTGTTTTCAGCTCCTCTCTGCGTCCTGTTTCTTCAAACGATAACGGTGAAAAAGCAGCTGGAGTTAATCTGCTGTACTCGGCACATCTGACGCTCAGGTTACACTCACAAGTTTCACAAGTGAAAACGGAATTTGTGTGTGTGTGTTTGCCGCACACTGTGTTTTTCTGGTTCCCATGTAGAACTCAGAGTTTTAAAGTCAAGTGTGCAAAGCAAAGTTGTCTCTGTGCTGATATAATTTAAAAAGTTAAGGCAGGAAAGGTAGTTGTTGTTGTTGTTGTTTTTGGTCTTTTAAGCCACTTTATTTAGAAATACTGTAGATATTTTGTGCAATGTGGCAAACTGGGGAAATATTCAAAAATCAATGTACCATCATCAGATTTCTAAGGTGTTAATTAAGGTGCGATGGTTATTTTTTCACCTTTATGTAATAGCTGAGATGGACAGAAAGTATGGAAAAAAAGAGAGGAAGGACATTCAACAAACAACCTCAAATAGAATCAGTAGTTTTCTCATCTTTTGCTCGCAGCCAGTACTGTTATGTGATCGACAGTTTCAAGTAGATATCACAGATGAACCCTCGCTTAACCTAATTAGATAAATGCGGCGCAGGCTGAGCTCAGCCACAAACACATCCATCAGCTCTCATAGTATACATTATATAGCAGTGAGGGATTTTATTTATCGTACACAAGTAGGAACTTTTTGATAGATAAGGCTCTTGTATGTGTGCTGTGTATTGATGAGTGTATATAAATGTGTCTACCAGTGGAAAAAACTGTAGGTGGTTCTTATTATAATCTTGACAGCCTGATTTACAAGATTTAAACAAGCGTACATCCCTTTGACCACAGTTTCTCACACACACACACACACACACACACACACACACATTCCACAGTGCGCACATGGTCTGAAACTTTGCCAGGCTCGCACACACGCAAACATACACTGTAAACGCACTTCCTCTCTTTCTGTCTCTGTCTCTCTATCTCTATCTCTCTAACACACACACACACACACACAGACAGACACAGACAGACACACACACACACAGACACAGACAGACAGAGTGAGTGAGAGA
>JAQLOL010000003.1:26776339-26788424 GCA_029783665.1 Naso thynnoides
GGTATTGCTAGAAAACCAGATGGTAATTCACTCCTTTGCCAACAGGGCGCAGCCATCTTCACACAAGCTAAGCGGTGAGGTCACAGGTATGGTTCTGGTTCTGCTTGTGGGGAGGACAAACATTGCATCGTCGGTGTGGCTGAACGTTCCTAGCTGTTTTGATGGATGAACTGGAGTTTGGGATTACTCATACAGATGTGCAAACACAAGAGAGCGACCATTACCAAGACAGTGAGAAGTAAACTTGGCAAAAAAAAAAAAAAATTTTCCAAGGCCAGACTAACTTTATCATCTCTTAATGAGGAGGAAGCTCTTCATTTCAAAAATAACGTAGCTACGTTACTTTAGAAACAGCAGGATCTTGGTGGTGTCTTCATGTTAATAAAAACACTGTTGTGTTCACTGACAAATGGATGGGTGCATGTTTAACAACCAACAGCTTGGTAAGGCTAAAGTTAGCTACATTAGCTGCTGACGTTATAGTAACGTTATGGTATCGCGGTTAACGTTAATCATCAAATCAATGTTGTGAACCGACACCTTGGTGGAGACAAGTTAAACACACTCACCTACTGTCTCCGCCAAGGTGTCAGCTCACACCATTGATTTTAATTATTATCATACCAATAGCCAGTATTACTTTAATGTCATCATGATTATCAGCAACTAATGTAGCTAACATTAGCCTAATCAAGCCACCAGTTCAGGTCGGTCAACATGCGTCCATCCATTTGTCGGTATACAAAACAGTCTTTTTACTCTTGACACCACCAAGATCTTGCTGTTTATAAAGTAACGTTGTAATGTCAACGTTATTTTGGAAACGAAGAGATTCCTCCTCATAATGAGAATTGGCTATAAACTAATTGACAAAGGTAGTCTCGCCTTGGAAAAAAATAACGTTTTACCACGTTTACTTCTTGTAATGGTTCCCCTCTTGTGTTTGCATGTCCATATGAGTAATCCAAAACTCAAATTCGTCCATCAAAAATCTGAGACGGATCACCCATACTGGCGATGTCCCCCCCAATGACAGTAGGTCCCCGCACAAGCAGAACCATGCCTGTGATGTCACTGCTTAGCTTGTATGAAGATGGCTGTGCCCTGTTGGCAAAAGAGTGCATTACTATCTGTTTTTATGGCAATACTGGATAAATATTAAGTTTGAATTCGGTGCCATATCTTGCCTTAGGTAAAAATTAAACAAACTATATTCTTATTGTTCCATGTTTCATCTCCACTTTAAAACATTTATTTGGGTTTTATTTTAATTCCTGTATCATTTCCAAAGCAAATCTTGGCCTTATGAATAATTTCTCATCCTGTGTTTCCTCTCAACAGTGTGCTCATTTGTTTTGGTCTTTAAGTTGCCACCTTTTTCTTACTTTATCTTTCCCCCTTTCATTTGTTGCTCTGTGACTAACCTACCACCTGTGCAGAACAAGCTTCCTCTCCACCTGTTTTTCTCCCCTTCATCTTCCACTCTTTCTCACCATCGCTCCCCTCTGTCTCCTTCCTGCACACTAACAGATGGCAGACAAGTGCAGGAGAATTTCCCAAGGTGCCATGGGAGGTGTTCCTCTACGAGCCTGTTTGTGTATACGCTGTGAATGTGTGCTTACGATGTTAGACCATTATTTACATCTGCGGCGTGGCACCGACAGCTGCTGCTGCCCATGCCTTCTGTCTGTCTGCCAAGCAGGATGCAGTGCTGCTGTAACCCAGAGATGTAGAGGGGGTCTGCAGTTTACACACATCCACGTATCTGTCAGAGTGACCTTTGACTTTAAACTCCATGAACAATGTGGACAGGTGTTTCAGTAAGACAAAAAATAAAAACAGTTTGTAAGTAAAATGCTTTTGCATCATACGAACAAGATACGAAACACTGTCTTAACTGAGAGAAAGTGAAGTCTGAAACAGATGCTCACACAGATAAACTTTTGCTTGACTTGCTCAGTGTAGTGTTTTGTTTTGTAAAATTACTTAATCTAAACAGTGGATTTACTTTGCGGAAGGTATCCCTCGGAGCCTAACTAACAAAGACAGAAAAAAAAAGACAAGAAAACATTGTTCTGTTTCCAAAACGTGTGAAACAAATCAGCAAGAAGCTTCTTGTCAGCCTCCTCATCGTTAAAATCTGAAGTCATGCATCAGTGATCCAATCAACAATCAGCATTTCTGTGGCAATTTCATTGACATTGATGTGGTGATAGATGCTCAAAAACTGACTGGCTCATAACGCAACACAGCAAAACACAGTTTAAGAGGCACTGAAAGTAAACTGTGGGTTGATTTAAGGTTATAGCTACTTATCTGGCTTCTGGTGTCCATAATTTTATTTCAGAAACTTGTAACTTACTTAAAATGGTAATCCACAGTGATCGGTTTGACAGTAAGATAGACTAATTGTAGTTAATCCTAATGGGAGATTTTATTGCTAATGCAGCCATAATTATAGGTGAAAAATGGGCACCTAAGGAGGTAGGACAGAGATAAAATACAAAGAGAACCGAAAATAATTAACCAAAATCAAACGCTAGAAGTTCGATAAAAACTACCTACCTATATCCTAAATGAAAGACCTGATCACCAGTCTGGATGACTGTGGGAAATCTGACACTGTAATGTTTCTCACCAAATGTCAGCAAAAGCAAATAGCTGATTGTAGATTTGGGGAAGCAGCAGGAGAAGAACTACCCTTCCTTCAAAATCGATGGGGCCACCACAGGAGAAGCTGAGCCTCTTCAAGTGTGTCAGGCTGAGCGTCACAGAGGCTGTGAGAAGGTCTGTCAGTCTGTCACACAAACATCCTGATCAAAGAGGCACAGCAGCACCTTTATCACCTCCGTCAGCTGCAGAAAGTCAGGATGTCTGTACAGATACTCAAAACATCTACATCTCCACAGTGAAAGTTCACTGTCAGGAAGCAGCAACTGCAGCACCCAGCCAGACCGCAACACCCTGCAGAGAGTGATACAGTGGCACCATAGGGCCAAAATGAAGAAGATGAAGAGGAGCTGCTTCCCTTTGGTCATTTGAGTCCTACACAAGGACACAGTTGGGGATACTGACACACTACATCCAGTGTTGTTGACAGTCACCTCCACTCTTCCCTGCACACACCTTTCAATGTGTGCACCAAATGCTGCGACGGATGTTTTACCAGTCTGTGGTGGCCAGTGTCATTTTCTTTCAACCTTTTTACACAAAGAAGCCGCCTCAGCACCCCATTTAAGGCTCGCCACTGATCTACCTTCTGTTAATTTAAGGTTATTTACATGGAACCGAGCAACATCAGCATCAGCTTCTTACGTTAAGATTAATGCACTACATGCACAACAAATAGATAATTAGTGATTAAATTGTGCAAAAACTGGCGGAAAACACTCAATAATAACGTAATACAGTCACAAAAATCCCTCTAGTACAGAGCTGCATCTCTTGATTTCCTTTGAGCTAGAAATGCCCGACACACACAACAATCCTTGTTCTTGTACAGTTATGTGTACAGAAATCTCTAGGTATAGGCTACATGTTTACAGTGGGCAATTTTCACCATGTACACGTTTTATGATTGACAAAAAAACAAACAAACAAAAAGACGCAGAGTATTTCACACATGTGTTCACAGGTTAGCAGGCTTCTGTCCACTGGACTTTTTACCCCCCCCTACCAACAGAGGTGCACTGCTTCCAAGTGGAACTTAAGTCCGTTAGCTTATTCCTAGACACATCTTGGTTTAACTCGCCTTGAGAGAAAAGATCACCCAGGAGTAAAAATCTGTTTTTTTGGTTATGGAATTTTTAATAAATGTTTATACTGTCCCCTGTACAAGGCCACACCCTTACCACAAACAGTTAAAGAAGTGATTAACGTTACATTTCGTAGCCTACAAACGTTTTCTGACCCAACCAGCCGGCTTACATAGACTGGCTGGCGTCTGATGCGGCTTTGATGCTATCTCCGGAGGCAGATCAGGGGCTGATCAAAACTGAACCCCAAGCCGCCTCCTTAACTTGTATACAGACGGTAAGGCGGGGAAAGGCCCACAGAAGGCGCCTTGAAAAGGCAGTGTAAAAGTGCCATAGTGTGCTGGGGAGGTGGCACTGGAAGCTGTGGTGCAAACAAACTGAATAAGCTGGTCAGGAAGGCCAGCTCTGTGGTGGGGATGGAAGTGGACAGTGTGGAGACAATGACTAAGAAGAGGATGTGAGAAAAGCTGAAAGGGACCTTGGACAAATCCCTCTCATCCTCTTTTTGCTGAGCTGAGGCAACTCTGGAGCATGTTCAGCCTCAGACTCATCCAGCCACATGCCTCAAAACGCTTGGGGGGCTCCTTCATACCATCAACCATCAGACTGCACAACACCGCAGTACCCAGTACCTTCTAACGGACTAAGATTCTTTATCACTCATCACACATAGCACATAACAAATGACTGTCAATGCACGTGTAAATAAATTATTTCTGTATAAATATTTGGGCTACATCTACATTGTCTTAAATCAAAAGCACAGCAGTATTGCTACATTTGAGCCTTGTATCCTCACTAACCCGGCGTCTTAGCAACTTAAAGAAGGAGCAGTTCGTAGACGACAGGCCAACTGTATTATTTTGAAGACTGTGGCGTGGCACCTTCTTGTGGTCAGGCACAGACAGAGGATTTTGGAGACTTTTGGCCCTGATCAACCTGAACAAAAAAATGCATTTGCATGTGGAAGGAAAGACAGCAATGCAGGCGCTCGTGTTTTCACAAAGCTCATCTGCACACTGTATCAACATTATTTAAGTGATAAGGGAAGACTCTGAAAAACCACCAATGCGTTCGGGTGATCCTGACAAGTTATTTCTGTCACCATCGGACAGGTTTGTAAGGCTGTCATCGTCTTCCTGGAGCCAGATTAACGTTGTAGCCAAACACCGTGTACAGAGCCCACAGTGACAGAGTTTATCATCAGTGAGTTATGTCACAATGCCTGAGAGTTATTGACAGCGCACACCTTGAAGTAAAACAACCGTGTATGGCGTTAAATGGTCACGCAATATGCGTGTAGTCTGGCCGGAGATAAGAGCTACTACAAAGCTTACACTGCACATATTGATGAGCATAGTCTTTGCAATGTGGATGTCGCCTTGGTGAGTTCATATTACAGGATCTTTTACTGCACTTTGCACATTGTTTAGATCACTTCTGAACTGCATATTGTACATTTCACATTTCACACCAGACTGACCCAATGTGTGTCTCAGACCTGAGGAACACAGTGGCTGGCTGTTGGTTGCTAACTTGTAAGCACATCTCAGAATCTACACATTGCAATTTTTTATCATCGTTCTCGCACTCTTACACTTTACTCCGAGTATTTTACTCTTTTTTTTTTGTATTTTACATTCGTTTTATTGTCATGTTACTTTAATTTTACTATTTGCCCTTCATACAGTTTCTGCCATCGTGCTGCTGCTCTTGTTGTGCTGCTTTGTCAACTTGAATTTCTCCCATGGGGGATCAATAAAGGCAAATCCTTTTTTATCTTATCTTATCTCATCTGTTTTTTCTAACATTTTCATATTTTTATTGTGTCAAGCACAGTACTGTCCAGGGCTACATATTATTCCTCAACAAAATGTGGATACATGTTGAGAATGTCACAAATTAAAACTTAAAAAAAAAAAAAAATTAAATCTTTTCAGTTATTCAACAGCACTGCCCCGTTATAATAGAACATATGGTTGAGGGAGTCTATTAGATAAAGTTTGATATATACAACATGACAAAGTGCCTGTGGCTGAATATTCAAGAAAATGAGATGCAATGACACATGTGCTGCTGTGCGAGCTAGAAAATTTAGATGATGAATCTACTTGTCTCAAAAGAGTGGAATAGTTAATAACATATTAATAACAATAGAATATACGTATAAAAATGAATTTTAATCCTAATCAGTGTTTGAAACTGCTTCAACAATTAGAAACCTTTAAATCCGTGGTTCTCATAGCAACAGAAAAACTAGTTATTGAGTTAATCGAACAAGACGTATTCAGGAAGACAGTGGTGCTTTTATATTTTTTTAGTTTAAATGAAGGTTATTTCAACTCTCTGCCTAAAGCCTGAAACCCCACAATGAAACAAAGAGCCTGAATGTATTTTTGTAGATAGTTTCCAACTGAATCCCTTCCATTAAAAGAGCACACATCAAATATTAAAACATTTAGAAAAGTAGAAATAAAAGAGAGTTAAAATATATATAGCCTTATCATTTGCTTGTACTGCTAAGGCTGTTAATTTTGGATTGAAACGCCTTTTGCATTTGCAAATGTAACAAACAAAGCAAACTTGCAGGATGTAAAAACTTTGCTCACTTTTAAACCGAAGGTCAGCCTCAGCAACCTAAACACTTAATGATGTCAGATTGTGTCCACAGTAACGCCTCTGACACTAACCACAACATTAACTACGAGACTAATGAGACTGTTTTCCATCTCAGCGTTTGCCTCGGAGTGTTTCTTTGGATGTGCGTGCAAATGTGTTACTGACCGGCACTTCCCGCCGACAGCTTCATTAAAAGTTAGATTAGCGCAGTTTAATGAGAGGCGGACGCTTATTAACAAACAGGTCAGAGCAGAATGAGACAAACAGAGAGAGAAGGATGACAGGGAGGGGAAGAAAGACGGGGAATGTCTGCGTCAGAAGAGGGAAGGATAGTGTCCATTTGTTTGGTTAGCAAGGAGCGAATGTAGAGCCAGTTTACTAGCCATGATTGGGACCGATTAAGCTGTGTTAAGTCTTATGATGTCATAGTGATGTCATCACATTTTAACAGGAAAAGAAATTTGTGGAAATTTCCCGCTTGTATGGCAAACTTTACTGGGATGTTGGATCGCTTTCACCAAGTCAAACAGGCTTAAAATGTTCTGACCACTGACGTGGTGGGAAGCCTTTTTTCACTGTGATGTCTCTGTTATAAAGTAATAACAAGTTCCAGTTCACTATCGACAGTTATTATAAACTTGCTGCTGGAGGCTGTTTCATGTAAAAGCTCGAGATGTTTCACCCTCTCATTAATCACACTGGCAGGTATCTTGTCCGCATCTCTCTGTCACACTATTACTCTCCTCTCTCTTGTTTTCCTGGTGCTTCCTCTTCGCTCTCCTTCCTCCGACATTTTCCCGTTCGGTTCATCATGTCTGCCTGAAAACTGTGATCCAGGCCACAGCTTCTTTATATGTCTATAAAAGTTTATATGACTCCTTTTGCTCAGTTAGTGTCATTATCTCTGAGTCCATAAAGGTTAAGTTGTTTTCTCCCTCATGCTGTTGCAAACCCTTTTAGAGGAATTTTTTTTTTTTTTTTTTTTTTTGCTTCACCCTCCTTATTTATGTAATGACAAGGATGACTGCACGATTAGAATATTAAAGACATACTTTGACATTAATGGATTATAATTAACTTTTGCCAATTTCATATTTATCTTTCCCTTTCTTTCTGTCCTTTATTGCTTCTTTTTTAAATTTTCCACACCATTTCTCGCTTTACTTTCTTTGTATTTGTGCTCTTCATATGTTTTCAATTTTTTCCCCCTTTCATTACTGCTTTTGCCTTCATTGACTTTGACCCTTGTGTTTTCTTCCCTCCTTCCTCTTATCTTCTCTTAAAAAAAAATCCTGTCCACTCACACACAAACACACACAAAAAAAACTTTCTACACAAGCTCTGTAAATAAATCTCAATCCACGGGAAATGTTTGATGTTACAAACATGCCAAACAGGTGGCGACATGATACATACATACATTCTGATGCCTCTGTTACTCAGGAGAGTGGAAGAGTAACTATATATTTAGGTGTAAACATGTCAATAGTCCAGTTAGTAAGGTTAATACCTTTGTATATTAATGTGGATATTCTTCTAGGCAGAGATTTTTTCCCCTCTAATAGATAACTCCCAAGCAAATTTAATTTGTAGACTTTTCAAATGGTCCTAGCAGTGCTTACCACATACACACATGTACATGTCCACCATCCCTGTAGTTGTTTTTTGTTGCACATGCTCATTACAGAAACCAACATTGGTTATGCGGGAATTGAGGTGTGATGTAATTGTTTATTAAACACTATGTTTGATATGCACACACAGATAGACAGAAGCAAAGTTTGAATTAAATAACAAAACCTCTGTTTATGGTGACTTAAAGCGCGGCTTGTGTGCGGACAAAAAGGCCCAAATGCATAAAATTTATATTGATGAAAATACCCATGCATGTGTGGACAGGGTCTTAAACTGGTCTGCAACCACTAAAATCCCCCCTTAAACTGGGAATAAAACTGTTTTTCCCTGCAAAAAGTAAAGCTAAAAACTTCTTCAGGTACATTTACAGTAAACAGCTTTAAATACCACATGACTGATATAAATTTGCTGCTTTTGTGCTGCACAAACTGCACAAAAGGAGTTTCGGCTTCCTCTGAAGCTCTTTTGCACACCAAAACTTTCAACAACATTCACTCTCTGTCTTTAATCTTTCTGTTTTACACTTTTCAGTTACACATCTTGCAAAAGTTTCAATAGTTGAACTTGAATAGTTAAGAGAGGGACAGAGGAAGAGCAGGAGGAGTGTTTGTTCTAATGAAGACAACAAAGCTCTCTGCATCATTAAGTCTCACATAATTAAAGAAAGAAGAAACTCAAGTGTTTGATTAAAAGAGCATTTGTCTGAAAGCACCATCAAATACATCAGCACACAAGCATGGACATAGACACACAAAGTGAAGGAGCACACAAACACAAACATCCGAATAAATATATAAACACACACACACACACACACACACACACACACATACAGAATATAAGAAAACAGAGTCCCCTCTTTTGGAGCTAATGATGCCAAAAGTAATGGATGAGAGCGGTTTAACTGGATCAGAACTACAATCACTCTCTCTCTCTCTCTCTCTCACACACTCACACACACACATACACACACAGGCCTGTGTCCCTATGGGGGGTTAATGTCATCTCCGTTTGGTTGATTGTAGTGGCTTTTCTCCCCTGGAGACTTTTCCACTAGTCTGCACAGTTGCACTCTTTATCTGCTCTTCTTCTCCACGTGAAGGCAACACACACACACACACACACACAGAGTAAGGAACACAAACACGACAGCAATCTCTTGATTTTCAAATGCCCTTCAAGGCTCATGACTGAAAACAATGCAAAATAACGTACTTGCGAATATTTCGTGAAATTGCATCCATGTGAGCGTAATTTTACAGCTAATTTACAACAGCACTCTACATGGTTTAAACACTACGAGGTATAATGATGCTGTCCTTCTCACGACACATTTTAATTCCGAACATTAAGGTTGAGGTCTGATTAGTCTCTCTATGTTCCTCCTCCCGTGTCACTTACAGAGAAAGTTCTCGTTAAGAACATGAACTTCACTTTACCAATGTGCTGGTAACACTGGCAACGGTGTAGCCGTGTTTCCGTAATGCTCATTTTTAGGTTTCACATTGCAAAAGGTTGAGGCACCAAAGAAAAGACAAGAAGATGGGAAAAAAGTATGAAAAACACTGAAGAATAAAGAAAGAGAGCGTTCAAAAACTGCAACAGTTGTGGTTCAGAAAAGACGGGACTGATGACGAAGCCCAAGGGCCTCATGTCACCCTGTGTAAAACACAAATTTCTCAGTTAGGTGTGTGTGTGTGTGTGTGTGTGTGCAAGTGTGTCACAGTGTAACTTAAGTGATCATGAAGTCAGTGTGCAACTCTGATCTTATATAATTTCCCACTGTGTTCCCTCAAGCAGAACAGAGTTGAAGATGGTTTGAAGTCAAGAGCTTCTGCCACTCACCTGCTTGTCTTTCCACTGTGTGACCATAATTACCTGCTCAGGTAAATCACAGAGAAACATCCACACTCTCAGTGCTCAAACACACCTTCTGTACCAAACCAAGACACATATTACTCAGTCTACGTGGTCTTCCACTAGGGGAAAGGAAGCTACTAAGTAATATGTGGGTTTTTTTGTTTGTTTGTTTTTGTTTTTTTCTGTTTTTTTTTTTTTAAAGTGTCAAGTGATGTGATTTGATTTTAATGTGGTAAGTCTTCATGAGGTATTTCCATTGGTGCTGTCAATTGATTAAAATATTTAATTAACCTTCTGAAACCGTCAGTTCCAAATGTACTTTGAAGGAATATTTTTAAAGTTTTCAATGCCCTTACATCATCTTACATCATCTTACATCATGAGAGTGGAAAAATAAACTCGCTTTATGCAAATATATGTTTATTATTACTGCAGCAATCCAAATCAACGAAAAAAAACTGAGATATTTTGATTGAGCACTCTGTGCTCAGACACATTAATAAAACATTAACATATCTTATATGCAAATTAGCCATGTGCTTTTTATGCAAATTAGCCACGCGCTGCATGAAGACTGCGGACAGAAACTAAAACGCTGGTCAGAGATCATCATTATAGGAATATTAATGATGTTGGTAAGCAAAAAAACTATTTAAATTATTTAGCTTGCTAACTGTTGTGTTGGTGAAGCCGAACCTGCGGGACAAACAGTGATGGAGAGACGATGGAGAAGAAGTGACGTTAAGTAGGTCAAAGTAATTAAGAGGTGTCTTGGTTTGTAACATGATTTGAGCTGCTGACTCTAATTTTAGCTCTCTGTAACTTAACTGCAAACATCAGCCGCTAATTCCTGGGCTAGCAGGGTTAGGGTTGGGGTTTTATTAGGAAAAAATTAATTGCAATATATTGATGAATCAATTTTTTTGCCCAGCATTAGACAGAATGTGTACGCATTAATCGCATGTTAAAAAAATGAACGGCATTAAAACTAATTCGCATTAACGCGTCATTAACACATTAACTTCAACAGCACTAATTTGTAGATTGTTTTGAAAATAGCAATTATCACATTCAGAGAGGATGGACAGATGGATAACTCTAAATTTTAAGCACTGCAGTTTACATCAGTGACTGACTTCATTAAATCAAGGTGGGGGAATCTCTTATTCCAGTACACTTGCACTGACATACGCAGCAAATAGAACACTTGAATAAGGAAACACACTGAATAAAAGTTGGTATAAACTGCCTTGAATTGCCTCAAAAACAACATGAGATACACATGAATTTGTGCTTTCACGGCTGGCAGAAGTCAGAGAATAAGATAAATTAAAGTTTAATTTGAGAAAAAAGACCCGAAAAACAAAAATCTGAGCTGTGAAATTTTAGGTTTGTACTCTCATTTATATCACAACTATTAGTGGATTTGGTTTAAATAAGTCCAAAGAGTCTCTGCTCTCTATTAAAGCCCTCAGTGGAGTCTTTTTCCGCCGTATTAAACCATTCACACATGTTCGATTAAGAACCATTAATTTGCCAAACTGCAATCCCACTTAAACCATCAGAGGGTTTTTAAATCACGGCCAATTACCCTGCCACCGCAGCACTCTGCCTACATTACCGAGCGGATCACTCAGGCAAAGAGGCCCCGTCCCATTACAGCCGAGCAGGAGAACAAATGAAGACGGGACTCAGATGTGACCTGTCCAGAGCTGAGCAAGGTAGACAAAGGATGGAAAGTTTTCCTCAAACCTGCTGCAGTTAAATTTTAAGCAGGTGATGGCATCATGGGTCACTGGTCAGAGGTTTGAAAGCTGAAGTCGTTGTTTTTCCCACATGAAAACAATCTTTTCCTAAACTTAAACTGTCCCTAAGCATATAGAAAGCAATGCTTCAAGAAACGGTTAGCTTGTTTCCTATTTATTGACTGTAATGCACCAATATGCCGCGTCAATTTCCTTCTGCAGAACACGTCAGAGTTTGTAAGGTTGCTGTATTTAAAACCAATATGTGCAGGAGATGTACTCAAGCTAAATCACGGCATTAAAGAACCATACCAGTGTTAACGCGTCATCAACCTTCATCAGCATTGGCCACAACGGTTACGTAAACCACTCCCATTTTTCCTAAAATAGCTTTATCTATTAGATATTGAGTTTGTTACCATTTTGTTCATATTCAGTCTTACAGAAAATACCTGAAAATGTGTGACAATA
>JAQLOL010000003.1:26827197-26840754 GCA_029783665.1 Naso thynnoides
AAAAGATGGTCTCCACATCTACATCCTCCCCCTCAGCCACTTCCTCCTCTTCCCCTACCCCGGAGGGTGGAAAAGAGCTCAGCGGAGGTTGGACAACGATAGGCTGGAGAGGAGGTAATGGAGCCTGCCAGGCACCAGAACACTCCCCCCGCCCCTCTGAAGCCACAACCACTTTCCCAGTTTTACGCTTGGATTCTTCATAAACCTGAGCACCCGTAGGACTACGTTTTAAAACAAAAAATCAGCAACAGGCCTCCCTAGTACGTGCAGGCAGAATAAAACAATCCATGCACAACTGAAGGTTCTCCCTTGAAACTAAAACATGTTCATGCCCCAGACATAACATGCAGCTATCATGCCCGTCCTCTAGGGGCATCGCTACCCCGCAGCCTACACAGCAATGTCCCTCCTGACTCGCCATACTGCCCGGGACCCGGAAGTACTCCTTGTCACTTCCTGTTTTCACTGTAGTGCCGAAGCTAACTACTTTGTTTTAATTTTATATTTATGTTTAGTAATGGACTCTGTTTGCCGGCTGCACTAGAAGCCGTATGTTATTGTGGGGATGGAAGGGAGTGCTTGAACTATTGGGGGGAAGACCGCTGGAGAGGGAGAGACAGGCTTTCGCCACCGAGCGCGTTAGCCGGCGAGCCGCAGGCAGTACGTTGGCAAGAGAACACCGCCAGATCTGGGAGCCGGAGCTTCAGCTCTGGCTCAACCAGACCACCATCCCCTGCAGCTAACATAGGCAGTACTTATCCACCGAACGCATCAACTCACGAGCCGTGAGCAATACGTTTGGGGAGAGCACTGCACCAAACACCGTCAGCACCAGCGTGTATCCATCGAGCGCGTTAGCTCACAAACCACAAGCAATACGCTAGGAGGAGCGCAGCCACTGCTGCCGGGAGCCAGAGGACCTCCGGCTCGACCAGACAGGATGACTCCGCAAAAAGACAAGAAGAGCTCTAGGATACAGTAATCCAGGGAGGCTGCCAAAGACAGACGCCCCGATTTACAACAGGTAAGCGGATTCAACAACTGTACCCTTGCTTTTTTTTTTTTCTAACGTGGATTTTGAGACACTGCACCCTGACGTGGAGATCAAACTATCAGTGATTACACGCCGGCGCTGACGCTTTATAGCTATGCAATGGGGCGTGGCCTGGCAGGCAGGGGTGTCTTAAAGAACTATCCATGTACCCTGACAAGCAGCGGGGGTCATATCCCGTACATATGAAATATGTAATGGAGTGGAGAGATAGTCACGAGACGATAGAGAAACACACAATCCCAGCATTTATTCTGTCGACTGGATTAGGAGCTCATGCACCCAAGAGTAAACACATCTCGTGGTCTTATTTCTAGAACAAGGAGTGATGTTCAATACACAAGTTAACACCAGCATGTCGTCAAATCTTATTGTGAATTTTCCAGAGACTTAAAATTGTTTACAACACACTGTTTCTCTTCATTTGCATTTTCATGAGGACCTAATGACCAAAGTGATGCAGTTGCCAAGTGCTGTCTCCACCTACATGCTAGTCTATGCAAATGAGTCCAGCTCTGCCGTGTGTGTGCACTTGTTCGGAGAGCTCACAGATGCAGCTCTATTCAACAGGTGCTTAAGATTCCACTTCTGCATCAATCTGCAGCTCAATGAGGAACAACAAACTGCAGTGAAAACACAGCATGTTATAATCCCAGAACAGCCAGAAAACCTTCCTCTTGGCACTTAGGTTACATTAGTCTACTTTTCATTTATTGTATGACTTGTGGTTGCCGTGGAATCTGTAAATTCATCGTTTTCCATGTCTCCATGTTAATGCACTACTGCTGAATAGTATTACAACGTCACATCACACTGCACATATTACTTCTTAAGGCGTAAAAGATTTCAAACAATTTCCTAAATCGCAAACACAATGTAACATTACACTATTTTTTTGTTTTACATTCAAGCAGCAATTTAAATTTACATTACTGTCATAAAGTTAATTTTAACATTACTGAGCCGTTTCTTTCTAGCTTAGAATATGAAACATTTTCTAGAATGTTAAAGGTAGAGTCAGTAGCATTAGTTTGTTGAATTGTTGTAAACACAACATTCAATGTAGAAACCCTCCTCCTGGCTCAACACACCCAAAGTAACATAACTTAGCGTGTAAAATGGGTCCTATTACACTGCTCACCTAACGTTACACATTAAGTTGTGCAGCAATATTACATTTGCTTATTGGAGAAGTTGATAATTAAGAACAAATTGGAACAAGTTTTATCCGCTTGTTCTATCCTCATAGGGCTATATTTCCTTTTCATCGCGCTACGTCCGCATTCTTACTTTCTCCTGTCTGGACAGCACCCAGTGGCTGTGCTCCACGGTGCTCTCAGCCTCACCTGTGGGCTGTCATTTGCTGTGGGTATGAAGCCCCTCCCCACCAAAAAACGTCCCAAAGATACCAAAACATCAAAATACAGGCAGAGGGCGGTGTGTTACACAGACATAAACACACATTTATAAAGGCCCAGTAGTGATGATTGAGCAGCATTACTTTTGTATATGTGTACATTTTTTTAGTAAAATCCTACTGACTCCACCTTTAAAATGTGATGCAGTTCAGATAATTAATTCCGTCAGTTTCTCATATCCTAAACATGGTATTTATCTGACAGTCTCTGGTTGATCAGAAAGTTTTTTAGCAAAATTAATTTGCTGGCCCTAAAAAGACGAGGTGTTGATCACAAAATGCACTGGATGCCAAATTTTATTATAAATGCCCTATAACAGCTCTAACACAAACCCGGTATGTATTCCCACCACAACCTAAATGGCCCTGATGTTGCTGATGACAGCTGCTGACTTCCTGTCCACTTAAGCGGGCAGAACTCAGTCTTCACTCTCCTCTGTCCTATGAAACATAATATGGCCTTGATGAGATGCATCAAATTGTGTGTGTGTGTGTGTGTGTGTGTGTCTGATATCTGATTAGGAGAGGCATCCTATTTAATGATGGCAGCACAGAGGATAAATAAGTGACTGAGCACTGAGCTCCAAATCTAATCAACCAACCAATCGCAGCCCTGGGTTTTTCTGAAACAAAATGGCCGCTCACCTCTGACAGAGGGCTTTTAATCAGCCGGTCTATAGGCTGTGATGCATGAAGGGACTTACAGAAAGAGGCACGAGATGCAGCCAGATTGAGGTGGACAGGAAAAGAAAATGTGTGCTGTTTGACAAAAAATACAAATGAGTAAAACAAACAAAGTGTGTTTTGTTTCCTGCTGTCAGTTTTAATTCAGCATCTCTAAAACATAAAGAGTGGAAACAAAAAGCTGCTCATCACTGTCGATTTTTGTTATTAGTCTTCACTTGTTGAGATAACATTTTCTACTAAATTACAAAGATGTTCAAATTAGAAACAGTTAAGGTCTCAAGATATACAACTGATTAAATCAACTGTTTTTTGTGAAATGTTGTGAAAGATTTTGTAGATTTAGTCACACTAACATAATGTTTGTCGGATCAATCAGCAAAACTTCATTTGCTGGGGAAAATGCTGTCAAATGAACCAAACACAGTAATGAACTTCATGTGCTCTCACATAACCTTTCTGTTCACACTAAAAAAATGATTTATATAGATTATACATAGAGTCTTTCATAGATGACGTTTCCCCTAAAATAATAACAATAATAATAATAATAACAAATCATCTTCTGCAAATGTTGGATGTAATGAAAGAAGTAAAACTCTAAAAGCGAAACAAAATTTAAAGCACTAAAATTTTAAGCTCTTAAATTGTAATAAGTTCACAACAAATAAAACTTTCTAATTCATAATTGATGATTAATAGATCTTTTCCACTTCCTGAGCATGCAGATCTTTTTTTTTCTTTTGTTTTTTCTAAAAGACATTTGTCCGTCCTTTTCTGTGTTTGACAGAATCTGCTAAAGGAAACGTCCAGCCTGATGTTGTAACTCGCCCCAACATGCACGGAAACCAGGAACACTCTGCTAAACGTCGTGTCGTGACGGTGAGTACAGGAGAGCGAGGACGAAGGTACAAGGTTAACATGACAGAACCAATCAAAATCTGTTCCAGCAGAACGGCCGATCCCAACACCTCCCCGTGCCTTTCAACCAGCCCTCCGCTCCCCGCTGACGTCAGCACGCCGCCAGGGAAACACACAGCTCACATTAGAGTGTGTGTCTGCATTCACTGTGTGTGTGTGTGTGTGTGCTTCTGTGGATTTCTGTCTAGTTTTTTGACCTGCTGGATGAGGACATTTCGCATTAAAGGACCATTTATACATTTTCTTACAACACTGAATGACAGTCTTAACTTCAGATTAACTGCTCTACACACGTCCTCTTTTCTAGGGGACGATTTAAGTCTGCCGATATTTCTTTTGTCTTTGTTGCAGCTGTTAAAACAAACTGCATTGTGGTTTGGTCTTTAAACTAAAAACCTCCAAAATAATTTGTAATTTCTTTCCACACTGCTCCACATGAATCATATAAGCAATTTTAATTTGCTTTACTTTGATTAGGGATTAAAAAGAATGCAAAACTACTTGGTTTTGGTCCGAGAAATGGAAAATTCCTGGCGTGATTGTGAGCATGAAATGGAATTGGCAAATTTTAAAGAGACCAAACATTCACTGTCCTCCTCCTCCTCAAGCCTTTTTGAGAGGTTTACCCATTTAATGTTACTTTATTTATTCCTACTAACAGCAGGCAGTCATCATTAGTTTTAGCATCCTCAGGAAAAAAAGACACACAGGTCATTGGAGAGGCCAGTTGTTGTCAGATCTGTTGCTGTTGGGTGTTCCTTCTCCGTCTCTTTCTCTCCCTTCATCCCCCATGTTTGTACATGTGTGTTTCTGTGCACCTGTATGTGTGTGCGTGGGGTGTGGGGGTGTGTCTGTGTGCTTGCAAGTCTATTAGATCAAACATATCAGACTGGGTCATTACCAATTCTCAGGACAATTTCTCATCCTCCCTCATTTCTGGCGTCGAAAGCCACCAAGGTCACAGGACCGAACGCGGAGTGCCTCTCATGTTACACAGGAGCTCAGCCTCATCGTGGTAATTATCATATCACCTTTCAACCAGCAGATATATGGAGCTCTGATAATGCAGCATTAATGGGAAACGCACATGAAGGGAGCAATCGATGGACAAATGACCCATAATGAGGTGCAGGATGCTCTGCAATGAGCACCAACATTCATACACACCAGATTACTGCGATGATTCAAGCTGTTTAGGATTAAGCCTGAAATAATGACTCCAGTCAGAGCCAGAAAAAGTTGCATTTCCAGCTGCAAATGCAGTGTGAATAATGAGAGCTGAAATGCCAGCGCATTGCTGAAAATGCAGAAAAATGTGCAATGAATTGCTTAAAAAATAAAATAAAATAAAATAAAAATCTTGACGCTAAAATGCGATACAGTTCACTGCCGAAAAACCTTAAAGCTGAAATGGAAAACAGGCTGAAGTGTAGCAGGACTTTATCGAGGCCAGAGGATGAAATTTCAGCTACTTGGTAGTTTAAAGGTAGAAGCTAGACTTTAACAATGTCAAAGCTGGAAGATTAAAACTAGTAGTGAGGGCTGAAATGCCACTGCATTGCTGAAAAATACAGAATAGTAGAAATGTGCCATGAATAGCCAAAAAGAGTTTGAGCTACAATGTTAAAAACTGCTCAGGTTATGCATTAAACACATTAAGAACACCTATAACACATCATAAGGCAATATGAACACACTTACAATGCATTATATGTGGTAATGGTTATAACTATGATTATAAAGCACTACAGGTGCGTTATAACGCATTATAACTATGTTCATGATGGATGCTTTAAGCAAAAAGATACCAAATTATATTGTGAGCTTTAATACTTTTACTATTATAGGTTTCAAAAAACACATCAGATAAAAATAAATTTGGCAATATTTCAGCGGGTGAAGCGTCACATACAAGCTAATCTTTCAGCAGCCCTGGACTAAGCAGGCCACAGTGCCAGAATACAAAATACAACCGACTCAGGTTGTACACATTTCTCTGCTGCAATCAATCATTTTCAAGTTTGACCTTGTTTGTCAGTGACCGTTTAATACGAGCTCTGATGTGACGCCCTATGGTGGACAAAAACAACCAGAAAAGAAGCGTCGTTGAACCAAAAACCTTCTGTTTCCCATCCGATAAAACACCCAGTGCTTAGTTTTCTGTTCAACTAAAATAAAGAACAATTCAATGGCCTCTCTTGCATTTTAGTGCTGTTTTTAGAATTGTCTTCCCATTGCAATTATATGACTGTTTTATGTGCTTTTGTAGTTTTGTGATATCATGAAGTTGATCTGTCTGAGAATACATTTGTCTTCTGTGATAAATTTTTAAACAGTCCCTCCCGTCATAGCACAGTTTTATTTATTTTATATTTTTCTACAGATGCATTTTGCCCTCAAGTCTTACAGGGGGAGATAAAACAAAATAAAAAAGATAAATGTAAGGCTAATATTATACATATTTATAAACAAATTGCTCAACATAAGCCTCACAGTAAGGGATTTTATCATGTCTCCAAGATTATTTCACTTTCAAATTTGCCCTTTAGTTTTTAACTTAACGCTTATGTAATCGAGCAGCAACTGTCTTCTTCCCCGTTTACCATTCTGCTCCGTCTCTCCATCCGTCAGTCCATCTCTCCTCTGCTTTTTGTCTCGACGTGTTTCCAGATACGCTGTTCGTCTCCCTCAATCTGTCAATTAGGCAGTCTCCATCTTCTCAACACTGGACATGGTGACTGTGCGAGTCTCAGCATCAGTACACGAGGCTGCCAGCCTGTCTTGACTCTCCCCTAATTTCTCCATTCTGTCACTTCCTGACTCCATCCATCAGCACACACACACCCACACCAAGCATGACAGTCATCTTAAAATATCACCACTAAAAGTCTACTTCAATTTAATGGATCATAAGTCGGAGCGTGAATATTTAGTGTGTGTGGCTGCCGCCTGGAGATTTAATCCAGTGCTGCATAATTGATGGAGAGACATCGGAAAACTCACAGATCATTAAATGTGATAGCAGATTTGCAAAACACTTTTCAGAATGGTTTATGCTCGACGCCCTGTCAGGACTATATGTTGCAAAGAGACAGCTCCTGAAAGAAGTACATGATGATGATGATGATGATGATGATGATGATGATGATGATGATGATGATGATAATAAAGCAAACATACATATGCTTAACGTCCCTCATTCTAGCATCTTCACAAATGCATTTAAAAAATTCAACATAACACTTGGTTTTAATTTTGTTAGTTTGAGCAGATCACAGCATGTCAAACCTCTAAAAGCTGCCCGCTCTCTGTCAGTGTTTAAAAACCCTTTGTCCTCTTTAAAAGCAGATTACATGTAAACTCTACTGAACAATTTTTAAAGGGGGAAATAAGGTAAAGAATCTTAAGAGTAGTTTATCTAAAGAGTGTCTCAAAGGGAGCAAAGTTAGAGAAACCTCATCAGTTACGTCTCACAAATGTAAATAAATATATTTTCGAAAATGCCCCGAGCAGGCACAAGAGGTATTGTTTGACAAACCGATGCTTGTCCAACCCCAAGTTTGAGTAATTATATGAATAGTATTGGTGTGTTTTAAATATCTTATTATAATGAACAGATGCGGTTCCTCTAGTTTCTTATTTACTGATTGCTTGTGTAACTTTACTGTTCCCAAAAGAAATGTCATTTACAGTGCAGGCACAGAAATAATCACCAGTTGAATTAAAAACTAATTAAAAACAAAGCGGACCTGAAATTGTTGCGAAGACTAGAAAAAATTAAATGTGAAATTAATTTGTGAAACAAACACAATTAGTGATTTTTGTAAGTTCTGGGAGTCAGAATTGGTGGAGGACAAGGTACACGACTCAACCACACAGAGGTGTTTTTCCTCCAGACCTGGTTCACATTGATGGCTATCATCATCATCATCATCATCATCATCATTGCCTCGATCAGAAGTAGATTTTTTTTTTTGTAACCATGTACTGTAGCCATTAACAACCCACCTTTGACAAACACAGCAGTGATCTGTTTCTGTTAACTGCTTCCAGTTATTTTTTGTCCCCTCAATTCTGCATTTAAGCCTTTTGATCTCTTTGTTTTCTTCTTCAGAGGTTATGGCACTGAGACAAATGTTTTATTAACTGGGTTAATCAGAAGATTAACCTCTGATTGGCAGTTTTACAGTAACAATTAGAGTCATCAATGAGGACAACAACTACCATTCACAGCCCTTACAGCCAGCCTGCTGGCCTGATATGACCTGATTACCTTTCAGCTGTGGTGCAAAGGAAGTGAAAACACAAACGTGAAATAAAGGCGTGAACATCAGTCCTGTGTAGCTTTCCCTCTGCCCAGCCGCTAACCTGGATCTTGATTGGCCAGCTGAAGTTGGACACGTAGACATAGAAGGTGATGTTGTGGTGAAGTCTGAAGTTGAACTTTTCACATGAGAAGCTGTCGCGGTGCTCCTTGATGTTGGTCCTGGCTATAATGGGCATCTCTTCACCTGAGATGGTTCCAGCTGCGACACACAGACAGAGGCTTAAAGAAAACGGATACTTTTATCGTGCTGAATTCAGAAGACAACTCGCATGAAATTCTACAAGTTTTAGAGTAGTCACATTATTTTCCTGTCCTCTCAGCAATGTCCAAGGTCTGTCTAGTGGACAGTTAAAGCTCTCATGAAGGACACTAACGTGCAAAAGAGCCTGTTCTAAAATGTTGTGGCACACTGCAGTAAAAACTACTCACATTATGATACTTTTCACAAGTACCCGAACTTTTACTTGACACTCAACTGAGTGACTGGATGGGTTAGAATGGAAACCACAAAAGGCACGACCCACGCTGCGAGGACATCAGTTGGGATCAGGACCGGTTAGATGAAAACTTCACTTGCCCCTCGGCTTGCTGAGGGCAGCACAGAGCCGCAGAAACAAACTTTCCAGTTTGAAACTCCGAGAGCAGCACAATGAGAGGAAAGCAGAGTGACCCATCCAAGCTGCTTTCACGGTAAACAACCTTGATAAAAGTGGTAAGCGAGCAGGTTTAATGAGAGCAGTCGAGATTTAAAAATATGAAGCCGTGCCTTTCAGCTCAAGCGGGCAAATTATTTCGGTGACACCTCGCAGTAATTCAGAGCGAGCTTGTAAATTTCTCTCGGCGCTGAAGTGGTCTGATTCCAGTATCCTTCAGCGCATTATCAGCAGTTCTGTGTTAACGGCTCAGTTTTTCAGACATTCTGAATGAAGTATTTCTACCTCCTGCTTTATCAGGGCCATTAAACACTCTTTAATAGTCTGCACACAATCCCCCTCACACACAAACACACACACACACACACATACACACACACACAAGGCTGAACTGAAGAGACCCTGGGCCCCAAGACACTGCAAGTGTAAAAGCAGAGTGCTTTTATCTTAATTGAAATCGGTGGGGGGAATGTGTAAAATGCCCTATGCCAAAATTCAAAATAGCTTCTGATGTGTTTTGTCAACGGAGGGAATCCCCGCGAGGCAAACAGGAAGTGAATATGACCATTTTACTTGAGGACAGCGTGGCCACCAATAAAGAGGATACAGACTGTGGTAAGTCTTCACAGCTGACAAGCTAATGCTTTGCACAAACTAAGATTTCTAAACTCAAACAATTTTGAAAGTGGGAGAGACACAACACACGATGACAAACGCAGACGGATTAAACAGTTTGTTCTCATAGTGTGTGGCGTGCAACGAGACGAGCGACACAGCACAGCACACACTGACAGATTCTGCCCAAGAACAACCAGGGTTTGACTCTCGAGATCTCGCGCAGTCAAATGCGACTTTCGAGCAAACAAACAAGGCGGGTTGGACTACTTGGTAGCTAGCCTGGTTAGCCGTGTTAGCTCCAGTACCTGGGACATTTATTGAAAACTTCTGTCCAACTTCTCCCCTTGTCAGTTCGATCTTGGTACGTTTTACGGGATATGTTGTATAAACACTCGCGTTGTTGCCACAAATCAACGAGTTGGTCCTCCTGTTCAGATGTCCATCCAAATTTATGCTTGGCATTTGTTTTTGCCGCCATGGCTACTGTTGTTGTGCATCTGTCTTCAGTCAGCTTGCTTCCTGATTGGCTATTGTTTCGTTCCACGTGGCAATCCACAGAGTGCGTGCTCGGCTGTCCTCGGTGTCCCTCCCCCCCCTCACAGCAGGGTTTCCGATTGTAAAACTGAACGTGTTTAATATTTACGATTTCAAATCGGGGGCCACCTATCATCTTCCAAGCAGATCAGGGAGGGTAAAATCATTCTTAACACACCTCACACCACGGGAACATCTGGCAGGATAATCTTTGGAATCATCAGATAATCAGGCCTTGGCTGACTTTGGTCAGTTTCATTAGACAGCAGTGAAATCTCAGAGAGACATTCTGTTATAAAGACATGCTTTTCCTTTAAAGAGAAGCTTATTTTATCTGCTTAAGTGATAATTTTTTTCTTATCAAATTTCTTTCAACATAATTCCTGATATTGCATGTTCTGGCTAATCTTGCCGGTGCCAAATCAGCACTGGAAATATTAAAATCAGGGTTGCAAGTTGATTTTCTTTTCATAGGTTTTGCCTTTCTTTGAAGGTCCCGCAGACTCCCACAGGTGTTCTCAGTTCCTTGGCTGATTAGACTTCTGCTAAGGTCGGAGGTGAACAGCAACGCTAACAGGCCAACAGAAGATTCAAGAGCATCACATGTCAGAACATTTACTGCCCTCTTTGTTTTTCACTCACCTGTGACTGTCACATTTCTTTCAGCGAGCTACATACTACAGAAATGTGTGCCGTTGGACGTGTGTTACACCCCAGGTGAATATCAGTTAGAGATTAAATGATACATCATTAATTGACATTACATTAACTAGCAGTTATTTATAGGATTAACTGTCTGTCACTTCAAAACACATCACAGAAGCTTATACAGCCTTTTAAAGAGACAGACGCTCAGTTTTGGGGGGATTTGTTGCTTTTTGGAAACATGTACTCTACCTGTTGAGCTAAAGGACCAAGTGATGTTGAGGTTGAAGTTGTTGGAGGCGTTGATTGACATGTCGAGGTTCTTGTTAGCCTGCGTGAAAAGAAGAAAGGAAACAAATAAATAGTTTTGTCACTAAACCGGACATGAAAAACAACACTTATGGACAGAAACAAAAAAAGAGGGCTCGAGATGCATTCAGACACACTGCAGAGCAGATACCTGCTGCTGTTGATGTTTCTTGGTTAGTTTCTCTGCTCAGATGGTTTGAAGTTGATATTATTGACATGTTCCTCAGAAAAAATACAAGTTAAAGAGAAGCAACACGTGATTTCTTATGTCCGGGACACACATCTTGTATCTGCGTCGTGTCTGCATCGGCAGCACGTCTGCTTATTTTTTCGGCGCCCGTTAAAAACAGATTAGAGCAGCCGCGCAGCATGCGGGAGGCGAACATCGGAAGCATGTCTGCAGCGATGCAACGTTTCAGCTCAGGAGGCCCGCTGATTTTTTCGGCGAGACGCATGTTTCTCTGTTAAAACAGACAGAGAGCCTCGCACTTCCCCCGCTTCCTCTCTCGCTCATGTAGCACACGGTTTTCTGTCTAGACTAATAATGACTAAAATGCATCATATATAGTAAAATCAAACGCTTTCATACTAAGGGGAATTTTTAAAGGAAAACTCAATGTAGAAATCCAGAAGTGCTGCCTGCAGCAGATGCTGCATACGTGTACAACAGGGAGCGAGCAAGACGCAGCAGATCAGCGACACAGATGCAAGATGTCTGTCCCAGGCGCCAGCTAAATAATTACCTTCCCTCCCTAAATGTGTGTCATGTAGGGCAAATCTGAATCTGTTTGCTTCTGGATGTCTTGTTTCATTGATTTTGTCTGTAATGCTGCACTGAAATTCCACTTCGAGTTCTATCTTAACAAGTGCCTGAAAAATCAGGAACTGAGATGTCTCATACTGTCGACACAGAATGTTATATTTAGAAAAGACATGCTTTAGCTCCTTTGAAAAAAAAAAAAAGAAAAATCTTCGGGGGGAACTGATGATCAAATTCTCTGTACTGCGTATTAAGTAACCACAGACGCCAATGTTTATTTTCAGCTGCAGGCCAACACAACGCCTTTCAAAAAATAAAAATAAAAAAAATCCCATCGAATCACTTGTGTGATGTTTATTTCTTATGAAAATGCCACGGATGTGAAGAACAGAGTCGCATTTATTCGAAAGCATGTGTTACCTGTTCAGGTGTAGCCATGAAGTTGATGGCGGTGTAGTAGCGGTCGTCTTCCTGAAGCAAGCTGAAGGTGAACTGGTAGTCGATCAACAGGTTGTCTAGGCGACACAGGAGGGAGAAAGACAGAATAAGACAAAAAAATAAACAAATATAAATAAAACAAACCCATGCAGAGTTTTAAATCATTTATTAGCAGAAGTTAAATGCCGGCTTATCTGCATGAAAACCTTCAGACAGTTAAATGTTCACTGTGCCGACCTTCACGAATAATGTGTTTCTCTTTCTGTTGTTTGTTTTAACTTCCGCTGCAGTCAGTCCAACTCTGATCTCGTTCATTTTTTCTTGAACAATATCATTCCAAACAAAACCTCCATTCCGGCTCATTTTATCAACAACGCCATCGAGCAAAGACAGATTTATGAAAGCAAAAACGTGGAAGATGCGGAATCAATATTCAATTAGATGAAAAAGGCTACAGCGATGGAGTTCTGGTCGAAGACGTCAGTCAGTGACAAAAGAAACAAGGTGAGCATATCTGTATAAGAACACACACACAAACTGAAGCAGGAAAAAAAAAAACGCACAATAAGGATTCAGTTTAATATGAGAAGCAAACAGTTTAATCAAAAGAACATGAGCGAGAGTCTAAATAATCGTGTTCTCCCTGAGACTTAATCATTTTTGAAAGTGGCTCCTGGAGGCAGCTTTGTGTTAGCGAGACAATGGCCGGCGTATAGCGGGAATCACAATGACTCAACATCTGGACGGACAGCAGGAGCCACGCTGGGTCACCTTGTCTGCCTGCCGGATGAGCAAATGAGGAGAGGAGGGGGAACACCGAGGAGGAGGACGAGATACAGGAGGGAAATTAAGGAGAGAAAGCAGCTATGTGGCCATGGCAGGATAACGGGGTGAGAGGATATTTTTTAAGTTAATCAGCGTGACTGCTGAGTGCTAACCCTTCAGGGTGATTCAGGTGTGTGTGTGAGTGTAAGTGTGTGAGTGTGTGATGCTTGCCTACAAGGGCAGCTCAGGTTAAACTGGACTAAGGCGGGCAGCACTGTTCTTTTATTTTTAGCTCACAGGAAAGTTTCTGTTTTGATACTCTGGGCTTTATTTTCGTAATTTTGCTTTGCACCGATAATAATAACTTTATCAATAGGGCACATAAGTCTCTTAAATAAGACAGGAAATAATAAACCAATCACATATTGAGTTTTT
>JAQLOL010000003.1:26846012-26866733 GCA_029783665.1 Naso thynnoides
TTGACAAACTCTATTGTAAAATAACAACTTCTATCCTGACAAGTGATTACTGACCCTGTACAAGTGAAAGAAAATTTTACTTGTCTGATGGGACAAGTGGCCCAAAAAGTTCATGTCAAGCCCTGCATTCATCTCTGTGTTTTCCTCTTGTTGGGACTTTCATAGTTGACACTAGGGCCCGACCAATATATCGGTTTGCCAAAATTATCAACCGATATCAGCCTGTTGCAGATATAGCTGTATGTATATATGTTCAATAACACTGGAAAAATCCTGGCAGTAGTAATTTAAAATGATGTGGTCACTTAGTTTGTCCAGCAGAGGGTGGTCCTTTATTTAATTGGTAATAGGCAGAGTGTCAGTACTGGTTAGAACAGTCAGAACTGGTCAGGGCACTGGTTTTTGGAATAAAGTCTGTTAGATGTCCTTCCTCCGATTATTATGAATAGAATATCAGAATATTCTCACTCTAGAACATCAGTATCGGTATTGGGCCCAAAAACCCCATATCGGTCAGGCCCTAGTTGACACACCTGGAGCTGCATTTGGTCATTTTACTGGACTTTTTTTGGTGGATTGATATAACTGGACGTTGTTTTCCAGAGGCCATAATCAAAACTGCCACCGAAACGGTTGCTGCTATCCAAACAATTGGTATGTTTTCTAGAAATAACAGACCTTAGAATGACTGACCAACCAGAATTGAATATTCAACAAAGCCATGTAACAAAATGAATGACATGACAGCTCTCCAAAAATGAAGATAAAGCAGCTCAGCTGACCCCCGGTGGGTGACTGCTATTATTATGAATAACTATAAATGTCAACGTACAGCAATGCAAAGCAACGGAAATTAAAATAAAACACTGCCTTGATCAAACTGTTTCTTTTTTGATGAGACAACAGCTGGTGGAGGACACAAGTTCAACTAAAACCTGATCCACTCTGAGGTGCGATTAATTGATTGATTGATTGAATTTATTTGTGGATGAAGGAGACACTGAATCAAAGGGATAACATGTAAAACTAAGAACACTTGTTTCCCACATGATCCCTAATCCCATAAGACAGTAACACACATAACATTTATAATTTCCTATACAGTAAACAACATAGATCCAGAACAACATAAGATAAAAACGGACATAAAAACCCCTAATACCTATCCTATCTTCTTCCAGTTTTACTCACAATCATTACATCAAAAGGGGCATTTCATGTGTAAATGTGATCAAAAACACAAATATAAAACACAATATATATATGTGTGTGACCTGCCTTTCTCTATTTATATCTTAGCCCAAAGATGAGCCCTGACCTGAACTCTAAAAATCCCTCTGGATTCTGAGTGAGCTGTATTGTGCCTGCATGGACAAGTACTCTCTGAAAACACAGCGAAAAAAAGAACTAAACCCTCACAGAGGTGAAATTCATTAAAACACTGTAGTGCTTGACCACATTGCAATAATGTTTGTCAGTATTTGTTCACTAAACTGGTCTGTATGCCCTCCCAAAATGACACACACTGTATTATCGTGAATCAAACTCTCAACGAAACTTGTTCCAACTAATCTAAAATCACTCAGAATATTTAATGATCTCTCAGGGTTAGTATTGGATTGCAAAAAAGGTTTTTGGCCTGATAGAACCAATTATTCCAAGTTGGATAGATGTCCAGATGGAGTGCCTGTCAGCAAATATTGAGGCATCCTGGTCTGATGCCAGATCGTGGTCTAATGAACGGCCTTAGGCCAGGACCGTTGCTGAGTGTTGATCACTGCCATGAAACTACTTTGAGGTCTGAATTGGCCCAAACATTCAACAGCTCAGATTCTGTTTGTCTTTGATACTATTTTTCAGCTAATCACATCTTGTAGAAATTGGGGAAATGACAAATCATCCCCCTTCATTTCTCTCTGTTGAGATTTTGAACACGGCATAATTATTAAGTCCCGCTTCGCGCTGCCTGTCACTAATTGTCGTTTTAATTGCGATTGTGAGGCTGTCAGTAAATATTGGATCCACTGTTGTTGGGCCTGACTAAGCTTACCCAGCAGGCCTGAGGGCAGCATGCGGCGCTGACTGTGGACTGACTGGTGTTAGCTGATAATTCAGCTGACTGTCTCTCCAATGGACGTGGTGGGACACTTGGTGGCCGTCCCTAATTAGACATCCCTCGTAGCTGACTGTGATGGAGTATGACAGCGGTTCATTAAAGCTTTGTCCCGGTGATGCCTGCACATAAATGCTAGCCTGACTGGGGGCAAATTCATTAAATAGCAAAGTTGCTTTTCATCAATTGACTGGTGGTTTAATATGACAGCGTTAACTGAACCAAAGCATCGCTCACTGCACTTCATCCCCGAGTGATATGAGGAGCACTGCCATCCATAGCTGGACACACACATTCATCAGTGTGATAAAAACATTTCTTCCACATGAATTCTTGAACAAGTTTCTGCATGTGACTTTATTATACTGTTTCTGCATGATGTTGACTTTTTGGTACAATAAGGTTGACTAATGTTTCAGTACAGTAGTTTAGTAATTAAATGACAGAGCTGACATTTTCATCACTTCTGTGATTTTCAACCAATCCTAAAGCCTGACAGTCATTGTGAGGGATGATTGATATGTATGTGGCCTCAGGTAGAAGACGTTATTAAGCTCTCTTAACACACTGTGTAGCCTTTTGAGCGATTATGCAGAAAGGTTGAGCTTTTGTGATACTTGTTTTTCAAGTAATTGAAAATTTGAAGACAGCACTGTCTCAGAAAATGGCCAATATGTGCTTTCATGCAGTCATCTGCTGCTTCAGTCTAAAGGTCTTACCCAAGGAGGTTCACATTAACATGTAGGCAGAAGTTTGGGAGGGATACCTTTTGTTACAGCACGGTGGGATGCTGAATTCAAAAGTGGAAGAGGGAGATGACTGAGGATGCAGTGAATAGGCTTAATCTGTCTGAGTGCAAAAAAAAAAAAGTATTTGTTTCACAAACAAATATAAATGACATGTTTGTTCTTCATTGTACTGAAGAACTTTGTCACCTGAGGTAAACAAATATAATTTTATTGATTAATATTTAATAGCAATTTCATGACAAGACACAGGCTTAAAAGCCTAGAATGTTGCTTTACTCCTGCAAACCTTTTTGAAATAAAATAAAATAATCAAGAAAAGAGCGACCAAACAAAACGAATCCCTCCGGTGTGAACCAGTCTAAAACCTCTTGTTATTCACATGTTGTGCTTTCTGCAGGTATAAGACTGCACTGACTGCATGCAAGGCAGTTTTGGCAACAACAACTGCAATTTGCATCTCATCTGTTCAGCAGTCATTGTTGCTTTAAAGCACTTAAGTGAAATATGGCAGCTTGGAAAACATCTCTATAGTGATGTTTACATGTGCAAAATTTCCGTAATCTGATCAAAATCTTCAGTGATTAGAGATTCCAACTGCACTGTTTACATGGGCGCTAAATAAAATGATCTGATTGTGATGTGTGTACATATGTATCAAGCGCTTAATCAGAATTAACCATTTTGACAAGCGCGGAGTTGTCACTTTTTACAGAAATGGCAGAAGAAAAAAAAATCTTTATTCCCACTTGTGTTGTTAACAAACACTGGTGCTGCATGCCTTTAGATTTTTCTCTACAGGCTCAGCAGCGCACACTGCTCCTGGACCAACAGTGATAAATGTATTTTTTCGAGACAGGGAAACTCATGGCGCATTCCTAGTTTCAGTGTGCTCTCCTGTAAACTGTATCCTTTGCCATGGCTTGGACATAAGCATTATCACCGTAAGTAACGTTATATGGGGTACAACTTTAGCTTTCTGCTTCTTGCTACAGAGAAAAGAAGCTGTTGCACGGCATGAGCCGCACCAAATGTCAATAAACAGGATTGTGATGATGCAAATGGAAACGGGGCAGGCACAGCAAGGATAATTCCATCCCAACCAGGAAGACACGATCAGAACAAATGTGTACATGGACACAGGTCGGAATAACGATCCGTATAAACCACCCCTCTCGTTCAGACTAAAAATTCTTTCCGAATGTGACTTACACACAGTCACAGTCTTCTGAATGACATGTTCACATGACGCATTTTTATTCTGATCGGGATTTTATTCCAATCATTTGTGTCCATGTAAACAAAGCTTATAAAATAATCTGACAAACAACACATTTTTCATTGTTTAAGATTAAGACATCACTTGTTAGTAAGATATAAATTCATTGTTGGTTTTGCTTTCTCAGGATTTTTAAATAAATATAAATTAGTGCTGTCAATCGATTAAATATTTCATCATGATTAATCGCATGATTTCCATAGTTAACTCGCAATTAATTGCAAATTAATCACACTCTTTTAAATTGACGGTTCTAAATGTACCTTTAAGGAATATTTTTTTTAAGTTTTCAATACTCTTATCGACATGAGAAAGGAAAAACATGCTTGATTTAAGCAAACATATGTTTATTATTATTGCAGCAATCCAAATCAATGAAAAATACTGATATATATTTAACTGAGCACTCTGTGCTCAGAAATGTTTAGTCTCTTATATGCAAATTAGCCATGTGCTTATTATGCAAATCAGCCATGTGTTTTTTTTAATGCAAATTAGCCATGCACTGCCTGATCACTGCAGACAGAAATGCTAAAACATCATTTTTAAGATCATCATTACTGGATGGGAACATTAATGATGTTGGTGAGCAAACAAACTATTAATATTATTTAGCTTGCTAACTGTTGTGTTGGTGAAGCCGAACCTGCAGGACAAACTGCGATGAAGAGACGATGGAGAAGAAGTGACGTTAAGTAGGTCAAAGTAATTTAGAAGTGTCTTAGTTCGGAACAAGATTTGAGCTGTTTAACTCTATTTTTAGTTCACTGTAACTTAACTGTAAACATCAGCTGCTCTTTCCTGAGCTAGCAGGATTATATATCATTATATACATATAATGCCATGGACATGCGCTATTACGCCTGCACAGGCATCAAAACAACGCAAAAGAACAACAGCCCAACACTCATAGTGGTGTTTTGAAGTAACTTAAGAACGAATATAGCCAATATTTATACAAAAATAGGTTATTTATGCAATTTTAAATCATTTTAAATAATTAATTTTTTTTGGAAGGCATCTCTTTTTTTGGAAGGCACCCCCCCTTCTGTGACTCGCAACGCCCTGGGGGGTCCCGACCCCCACTTTTGGAACCACTGACTTAGGGGGCCGTCACCTTAAAGAACCAGTCTTACACAGATGTGACCCTTAGAGGATGTAGGATTTGGAGGCAGCTAGATTTAAAGTGACTACAAGGAATTTTTAGTCTTTGTTGATTCTAGCTGCCTCTTTGGACAAAAACGGTAGTGACACTAGCATCTACTGTCCTAAAGAGCTCTGCTAGCACGTGCCAGGCAGGCAGAACTCGGGAAAACACCGGCATTGCGTGTATTTGTTTGAAAGTGAGTGAAAGAGGGACTGCAGAATGGATTGGGATAAGGTAACGAATTAATATGTGATTGAGAAATAAGTTCTAAGCTAGTTGTACAGCAGTAGTCCCCCGAGACCTATCAACTCAATTTTCTGTAGGCTAACGTTACACAGCCATTTGCATAACATTACACGCTAAGGTGCAAATATACAGCAAAAAGGCATAGAATATAATTACGTATTGTCATTCCACAGAGCAACGAAATTGGAAAACAGACAAAAAAAAAAAATTAAAAATCGTTTAATCTGAGTTCACGAGTATTCATACCCAATCATGGGCATTCATAGCAACTACATTAAAAAAAAATAGCAGTCTTTTTGCTGAGGGTCTTGTTTGCTGTTACAGGAAATTTATGATCATTAGAGGAATCATGAGACTGTTTCATAAATACCATACCATGCACGGGGGCATAGTGGTTAGCACTCTTGCTTCACAGCAAGAAGGTCTGGGGTGACTGGGTTTGGTTCCCAATTCGGGCCTTTCTGTGTGGAGTTTGTATGTTCTCCCATCATCTTCGTGGGTATTCTCCAGGTACTCTGGTTTCCCCCAACGTCAAAAATAGTGGCAGCAGTGCAGAATTTCCCTGATACAGGGGATTAAAGTGGAAATGAAATATGGAATAATATGAATGTAGTTTGTTTGTTTGATTTTTACCTAAGATGAGACATGGCACTGAATTCAGTCCTTATTTTTATCTGGTGTTGCTGGAAAAACCAAAAGTAACTCACTCTTTTCCCAATAGGACACAGCCATCTTCACACAAGCTAAGCAATGATGTGACTGGTTCTGGCTCTGCTTGTGAGGAGGGCATACATTGCATTGTTGGTGTGGATGAAACTTCCTAGTTGTTTTGATGGACAAATTTGAGTTTGGGATTACTGAAACGGACATGAAAACACATGAGAGGAACCATTACGAAGACCGTGAGAGGTGAGCTTAGTGAAAATTTATTTTTTCTAAGGCACGGCTAACTTTATCATCTCTTATTAATGAGGAGGGAGCTCTTTGTTTCCAAAACAACGTTAACATTCCTGTGTTACTACGTTACTTTGGAAGCAGCAAGATCTTGGTGGTGTCTTCCCATTAGTAATAATAAGACTGTTCTGTTTACTGACAAACGGATGGACACGTTTACCGACCCAAAACGATGCCTTGGTTAGGCTAACGTTAGCTATATTAGTTGCTGACATTATAGTAATGTTATAGCATGCCGGTTAACGTTAATTTTTCAAATCAGTATTGTGAACCAACTCCTTAATGGAGATAAGTTAAACACTCCACTCCTTGCTCCTTCTAAAGTAACAGAGTGACGTAGTAACATTGACGTTATATTGGAAACGAAGAGCTTCTTCCCCCTAAAGAAAATTGGCTTATAAACTATAGGTGACAACGTTAGTCTCGTCTTAGAAAGAAATTTTTTTTACCACATTTACTTCTCACTACGTTCATAATGGTTCCTCTCTCGTATTTGCATGTCCATAGGAGTAATCCAAAACTCGTATTAGTCCGTCATAACAGCTGGTAACCGGCAATGCAACGTATGTCCCCTCCATTGACAGTAAGTACTCCACAAGCAGAACCATACTAGTGATGTCACCGTTTAGCTTGTGTGAGGGTGGTTGTGCCCTATTGGTGAAAGAGCGAACTACTAGTTGGTTTTTCACCAATATTATAAAAAATAAGGTTGGAATTTGGTGCCACATCTTACCTTAGGTAAAAATCTAACAAACTACATTCATATTATTCCATATTTCATTTCCACTTAAAGGGAGTTTAATAAAATAAATAAAACAAAAGTTCCTTGCAGTCACTTTAACGAGATCTCAAGAGATCAGATTTCAAGTTATGTGATTGTGTCTAAACAAAGAGATTCAAATTAATTAATTTTCTATGATTAGCTACTGACGGCTATGGTCACGGTTTGGTGGGACTTCCATGGAGGTAATGACAGTAAGAAGTGACTGATTGTTTCAGCTTAATTTATATCAGAATTAACATTAGCATATAGTGTGGTTTCACTGTATGTCTAAGCCCAGAACTGCAATAGACAGAATGTTCACTGATGTACGACGCAAAAGATCTCTTAGTAATGGCAGATTGTGGACAAATTCTAATTGTTCACGGTCTAATATCATCATATCCTACACCTCCACTGCAAATAGTTAATTGTTCTGATTGTTTGAAATTATTCCATGACAGACTGTGATTATTAGATGGTTCATCCAGTTACCTGTCAAGTATTTTTGTGTCTGGCCTTTTCAAAACACTTTTAATGGATGACTTCTCAGATGGTTCATATAAGTCTGAACCTGCAGCTCCTAAATTGTGAAATTCTACTGAGCATTTATCTGACCATCATTACACGTTTCCATCCCCACATGTGCAGAGACAAGAATACACATCCTTCAAAAAACACACCTTTACACAGATGTGCCCCCAAAATTGGTTCTTAAACAAACACACACGTAAAAGGAAGAAACTATAGCTACATGGAAGTTTAGTGGACCATCTTAGACTGACCGCTATATAATACTGGCAATTCTGTCTCTTCACGTTCCAGTTAATCTCCTGCTGTGAAGTGTTTTATAACGCCTCACCATCTCTTCACATCAAAAGGAATCCACAGGTGGTGCAGATTTCTAAAACTTCTGCTGTAAATCTGCCAATATTTCCGGCAAGGACAGTGCTGCTTCTCATATACTCTGCATGTAATATTGCATGACAGAGAGAAAGCTTTTTTTGTTTTTTATCAGTACTTTCCTTCCAATGACATTTAAGGCTAATATTGACCTCAGCCACCATTATGGCTGCTTTCCTTGGAGTGAAAGGAAATGGATGGCTTTTAAATCTGTGATTTATACACAGTATCTCTCTGTGTGCGTGAGAGAGAAAGGGCGCCGTGTGCATCCATGTGTGTACTTCTGAGTGTGCTTGCTCTTATTCAAACAAGCTAACCCCATTTCATTGACAGCAGGACAGATAATGTGACATTAATGACAGAACACAATGTAGTCAAATACATCTGAGAAAAACACAGCGTTTCAGTTGCTGCCATAGAGATATCAAGGAGCCTTTAGCAACCACCAAAACCAGAGCTTTTGTCTTTCCATGTGTGATGATGCATGTATTTCCATGACCTAAAGCCCTTCACAATGCTGGGCAAGAGCTTTGCATTGGTGCCATCTAGTGCTAATAAAACTCAGTTTCAAAACAAAGCCATAATGACCCTGACAAAACCAAGAAAAACATCAGTGTCCCACAGGAAAGATGACTCACTTTAGATTAAATCCTTACAGTCAGACTTATATTTTAGTCTTTAAAGTTGTTTTTTACCAAATGCTAGCTAGATTGTTTGGGGCCATTGGAAAACCAAATACGACATCTTAAACTGATTGCTTCGCTTTCTTAATGGGCAGATTTCTCTAAATAAAATTTCCTATTAAAGAAAGACAATAGGTGCTCTGAGTTAAAAGTTTTGCAGTAGTTTTGCACAAGGGTGAACCTATGTTACCATCTTCAGTAATATTCATGGAAAGAAGTTGTTTTTGTGGGCAAAGACACATCTGAGGTGAACGGCGCAATCTGTGGTACGACTCCTCTGATTGCTGTATCCTTTTAAGCCTCCCTCATTGAAACAATGATAGCCTCACTCTAGCTAGAGGGCCGTTGACATTGACAGGACTTGAACTTTATGCTAGTGTGTTGTAATTTTAAAACGGAGGATGGCAATTCACAGACTGACTGTGTGTGTGTCTGTGTGTGTGTGTGTGTGTGAGAGATAGAGAGTGAACAGTGAGGGAGCGTGTGCTTGTGTGCCACAAAACATCTGTTTTGACTGCAGCATTCCTCCTTCATCTGCCCTTTAAAAGGAAAGCCAGCAATTTGTTGCAAATGAGGTAAGTCAGTGTGATCCCCGCAAGCATCTGGAAAGAGGAACACAAAGTCCTGGACAGACACACTTTCTTTGTCTTTCTCCTTATCCATATTTTCCTTCTTGAAAGTAGGAAAACCTTTGTGACAAAAAACCCCATCTCAATATTTTGATACTAAATTCAATAACCTGCAAATGTCTCCGACACAACTGTTTCCCTCCAGTAACCCTGATATATATAGATCCTGTCTTCAGCTTTCTGTGAGGGGTTAGGTCAATAATTGACTTTGAACCATAAGTAAGGTGCTCTCTCTTAAAGCAAAGGCTGCAGTAGAAGAAGGCATGGCATTGTTATTGGAGCAGCGAGACCCATTGGAAGAAGGTGGAGGTTGACAGGAGGGTAAAATTTAAAAGAATAGGACTTAAACTGATGAATTTGCCTGCCATCACGACTCCCACCTTAAGTTTGAAGATGACATCTTTTACATTACGCCATGACCACAATCCCTTACTAACCTTAATCCAAAGTATGCAAATTTTGCAAGTAATGTGTTAGTGTTTTACTTGAAATGAGAAAAACAAAAGACTCAGTTTGTACGTCATAAAGCAGCGTGGGATCATGGGAATTGTTTATTTCACATTTAAACAGCCTCCACTGTAGACAAAAATCTTGCTGAGTGACTCAGGCAAAAAATGTTCACAGACGAGGAAATGCATTAAAGTTTGATTCAAGTTACTTTTAGTCACTTTTGCCCACTTCCTTCCTCACTCCCTGACCGCTGATACCACAGCAGTTAGAATTAGGGGTTGAGTAGTGGGATGCATTTGTTTTCAAAGAGCCAACGAACTTATTATTTTTTTTATTTTAATTGTTGCCAAGGAACAAATAAAAAATAAATGTGACACTACCTGCAAGTGAACCATCTGTTAATAACTGTTAATCAAGTTCTCTGAGTAGCTAATGATCAGTTAATGATAAGTTAACTAAAAGAAATTTAAAAATGCACAAGGAAAGACTGATAATTAATTACTCATTAATAAGTAGGCTACATCTTTAATAAATCCTAATGAAGATCTATAAAGAACATAGTGATTAGTTATAAAACACCAGGCTGTTACCATGAGTAATTAGCCTACTTGTTTATTAATATCTGTGAATCAATCAAACCACGTTTTTTTGTGCACCCCCCTTGGTGACACATAATACTAACTTACTAAGTAGTTTCGCATTACTTCATCATAAGCTTATAATTACTTTCCTATTTAGTGTACCTTCAAGTAAACTGGTATATCATACTGGACTTTTACTGAGTACTTAATCCTTACTTCACTTACTGCCACAAGTTACCAAGGCTCCCTTCCCACACACCATAAAGTGCACTGACAAAAAAGACACTGTTTCCTGAAAACAAAACACAATCGTGGGTATTTTAGATAACTTTCTTTATGGTTGATGCTACAACAGAGTCTAACAAGGTGTAGGCTACAAGCCAGAAGGATGACGCTGTGGTGTATATCCCGACTCATCTCAAAGAGGCAAGAGCACCAAATCTAATCGTTTCTGCATTCGAATCTTCATGTTAACTTGAAAAGGTTCAAATGGGGGAAAAATTAGTGATCAAGCCTACTCACCCCTCGGTCAGAAGCTGTCTGGTGATTACATCCAAGTCAGAGCACAACTTTCAAAGCAATTATGAACAGCTCATCCAAACCCCCTTTTTTAAAACGCTCCAATGCTTGTTCCTTCGTTGTTCTCTAAACAGCGTATGCGGCATAATAGGGCCACAAACTACTGCCAAATCAGTCCAAAAGATTGCAACGATGATACAAAAACAAAATGATAAGCCAATTGAGCACAGTGCTATCTCAAAGTAGTATGGTCATGAGCATTTTTGAACTGACACTTCATTGACAGTGTGGAGAAAATTTATTAAACAAATTTAAATAAAGTAAAGTAAAAACAAAGTAGGTCTTCTTGATTAATACAAAATATATGGTTCCTTATGGCGACACACATGAATATACTTCCATATTCTTGCTAAACAACAGTTACAAAATTTGCAGAAATATTTTTCATAGAATTATCCGTTTGCCATTCTCAACCAGTCGCTGTCCCCCCCCGGTTTTCCGGCACAGTGTCAGAGAGCTTTAAGACATGACACTGTTACCTTGAATAAAATGGCCCATTTCTCTGATTTTGAACATTGTTGGAAATATTGGGGTTAGCAAAAATCACTCGTTATTTTTGGATGGTACTGAAAAAAGACCAACTTTTTTGTTAGCTTGTGTGAGCCCTTGATGAACTTAAACGTTGCCTACTTCAACTTAACCTGCTGAACTTGTCGCAGCCTGAAGCTAAAACCTAAAAACTGCCACTTGCTGGAATAGGGCCTAACACATTGTGTTTGTGTCATTCTGCCCTCAAAACTCCTCAACTATACTGAAATTTGATTTTTTTTTTAATTTTTTTTTTTTTTTTTTTACAAATATGAGCATTTGGGACCCAGAAAGCATTACGTTCAGCCATCGTAAGTCAAAGTAGCTAGCAGGTTAGCCTCTGGTTTCCATCACTGGGAACAATAAAGATAAATACAGGACAGAGAATGACATTGTTGCAAGAAGAGATGACAGCTGTGTGTGTGTGTGTGTGTGTGTGTGTGTGTGTTTGAGTGGGTGTGTGTGAGGGCCAACGAGGAGAGGCAGACTCAGGTGTAGCGGCGGCAGCATACTTACAATAACATGTTCCCCGGAGAGGGTTACCAAGGTAACGGTTCTCTGAGTCACATCTGGAGACACACAGGAGACAGGAGCGACAGGTGGAGGGCGAAAGGAAGAGAAGAAGAGAGAGAAAGAACAAAGGCATTAGGCTTCAACAAGGGTTCAGTTTTTATAACAACACATTTTTGTGCTTCAGTTAGTGTGTGTGTGTGTAGGTTTGTGTGTGCATGTGTGTGTGTGTGTGTGAGTGTCAGTCGGGCCCTTGCTGCAGGTATTGTATTCACCACCTCTTTGCAAGGATATTTCCCTTGACAGTTCTGTCTAGCCGTAGCCGCTCTCTGTTACCCAGGGGCCCACACACACACACACACACACACACACAAACACACACACATAGAGATACAGACAAATACTTATCTGAGAGAACACCTTGAACTGCAGTGTTAGAGAGAAAATACTACCGCTTAAAGATGCTTGTATGTCACGCTAACATCCTGAAGTCATCGATTTAAAAACAGACTTCATGCATCTGGAAGAACTTCAGGGGGGTCACCAGTTTAAATTTCTGGACGGGTTGAAAAGTTGAGATCAATTACATCTACCAAAAGTCTACATTTTAAATATCAAACGAGATCTCTTTACTAGCTTGAATATTGTCACTGAAAACTGAGTACAGCATCTTCTGTAATGTTGATCCAGATGCTCTGAATGTAAACACTGTTATTTTTCAGGTATATTAATACATCAAACTTACGGCGGATCCTAACACAACAACACGAAGCATTAGGTGTGAAGAAAATTTTTAATGCAATAAATCTAAAGGGCAGTTGCGGTAGGATTTTTAAAAGGCTTGTTTCTTATTTATCTCCTCCCTTCAGATGCATATTTGTCTCTTTGGATCGATGTCAATCAGCACTGGTCAGTGAAAAACAAAGCCTGCAAGGTCATACTTGACCTACATCTGACATGACGAGAGCAAAACATTGTCAAATTTTAGTTTTGAAACAACAATTGACGCCATTGTGGGCACACTAAAAAAAACAAAAAACATGTTTATCATCAGGCCCCGACAGTCACTGTTGTCACGCAAGAATTTATTCAACTTTCATTTGCATTCATTTCCATGTCATTCACTGCGTCCAGACAGAGGCTGAGCAAATTTAGAAAAAGATGAACACGTGGCTGATGGACAGTAATTGGATATGGTCGAAAGTTGTGACCTTTAAACTGAAGACGACCAGTAAACTGCAATGCAACACAATTATGAAAAAAAACAAAACATAATGGCAATTGTAGGGTTGCTGGGACATAAGTGTTCTTAGGGTTATGTAAACTTGGGCTGGATATTGTGAAGAACCTCAGTTCAGTGTTCACTCTTTGGGTCACGATTCGATTTAACATTAATCAGTAAGCTTCAATGTCGATTCAATGCTACGCGTAGATTACAGAAATAACCAGATAAATCATTAGAGTCTCTTCTGATATTTGCTGAATAATAATATGTGCATTACTGGTATTACTTAACAACAAACTGACTAAAATGTGTTTTTCAATTTTAATATTCTTTAATGAACAAAGACTAAAACATCAACACAACGGTCTGCTCGAAAGTGCAGACCGAAGAGCTAAGGGCCTGTTTGTTTGTCGGAAAAATAAAATTAGATTAATTATAATAATGTTGATTTCTTCACATGTAGCCAACATTAAAACTAACAGGGTTCAGTTAACTACACTTGTAGGGGCTTGTAGGCCTTTTTAATTTGCAATAAACGTTACATAGCTTACATGCAAATGAGCCATTTGCTTTTAATGCAAAACAGCCATGAGTGTGGACAGAGACGCTGAAACGCTGGTCGGAGATCTTTATTACTAGATAGGAAAAAAAAAAAAAAAAGCACTGTTAAAATTACTTGTTAAGTGTTGTGTCTGAGTTGGAGGAGCTGAAAAGAACCTGTCACGGGGAGAGGCAACACGTTGCTGGACAAAATGCAACGGAGAAATGATGAGGGGTAATCTTAAGTTGTTTTAAGTAATAATGTGATGGGTCTCACGCTGGGAACATGATTTGAGCCTTTGTCTTTATCCTCAGCTCTCTGTAAATGCTAACATCAGCTGCTCACTTGTAGCCAGCAGGCAAATAACAGTACAGTTAACAGTCTGTGCGTGCAACACAAAACCTGCAGTCAGTTTCATTTTCATGTCCATTAATTGGTAGCCAATGTTATTATCTCTCGTCCAAAATTCATCCCAAAATTAATTTATATCCTCCCTGATCCTAATCCTATTTTAATCGACCTTGGGACAACACAAGGTCCTTAAGCTAGAGCCCTAGTGACAACTGATTTTTTTTTTTCTTTTGCAGATTGATTTGAGTGTTTTCTGAATCAATATTAAATTGAGAAAAAATTAATCAGCCATTATAATGCACCCATAGTGCTGTATAATCATAGTTATAAGCAAAGTTAACCCTAACCCTAACCATAACATAACCAAATATAATTCATTATAGGTGTGTTCATAATGAGTTATAATGCAATATAGAGACAGGCTTCATAGAAAGTGTTGCCTAAACTTCTACTTTAGCAAAAGTAATTACATAGAAATCCAGGGGTTACAGGGTTTGTTCATTTATTATTATTATAATCTGACAAGATGGGTGCTGTAGCTCAGATCACAGATAGGAAAATTATTGCCTTACAGGAGAGAACAAGAGCCATAGTTATTAAACTCTCACTTTGAGGTGAATATAAAAAAATGTTAAAAATTGGAATAAAAGGACCAAATGTAATTGTTATTATAATGTCAAGTCTTTTAACATGCATTTAAAAAGCATTTGCATCTTTGTGACGAAGACGTAGAAATCTTGTTTTTCTGCTTCTAGGTGCTTCTATATGACAATTATCTGGAAGACAAAAAGAGGTTTTTTATTGACTCGCCACTGCTTGATGAAATAACGTATTCTGTCCAAAGAGAATAAAAGAATAAAAACATGCTGCCCATAAATTCAGTTTGCAGGCATTCGACCAGTTTTACTAAATATGGACAATAAGTGGCCAAAAGCACAGTTCACACACTTTGTTTCTCAGTGAGAAGGGGTGAGATGAACATAAAAAAACAAAAGAAATCACATACTGGAAAAGAAAGACAAAGGAAAAAGGAGGAACAAGTACGAGAACAGGAGGGCAGGTAAGGTTTGCAGCCTGGATAGTTTGTGAATTCTCTCACAGTGCAGCAGCAGGTCACAGAGCAGTGCTCGATGCTGAATATTTCATTCTGATAAACCCCAGCCAAGGACGAGGCCTTAAGCCACGGCAACCTCACAGAGCTTCCATCCTGAATGAAGAGTTAGGAAGACAATAAAACAACTGAAGAAGCAGTGGGATTCTTTCAGTGTGATGGCATCACATTAATCAGTTTAAGAGACCGTGCGATGTCAGGAAAATATGTTCCAATAAGCTGAGATTTCTGCTGAGAAACTCTAAAATGGTCCTCGGCAGTTTCTGTCAGCATGACAGACACATTTTAGGAAAAGCTTAGTTTCATTTCATAACACATTTATTTAGAAAAGGAGAAAACGTGAATGTGCCTTAAGAATGAGATCATCTCACTGGCTGTCTCAGAATAAAAGCCTGATGTACGTTCCTCCTCTGTGCCACAGAGCTCCACTGTTGTTTAAAAACGATGAAAAACATTAACATAAACAAGACACACCGCTCATCACACCATGAACACACGCACACTAGTTTGTCTTGACTCGATCGCACACATATCTTTCCAGTGCCCCAAATAGCCAATGGAGCACCAAATGTGTGCCAACGTGCTGCTAAAAATAATCCCCAGCGAGCACACTATTTCCTTCTCAATCACCAACTGCAAAACAAAAACAAAAAACAAAAAAAAGCAGTCCAGCAGCTTGAAAAGAAAAAAAAAGACAGAAAGAGAAGCGAAGAGAGTCAAGAAATGAAAAGGGAAAGGAAAAGAATGAAAACGGACGACAAAGAAGTAAAGCTTAAAGACGAGATGAAATGCGTTTGTCCAGAGCGTCAACTGCCGTGTGTGACGTTTTCGCTATTCAAACAATTTAACAACCAATGAACGGGCTGCAGGGGCGGGACATAAAATGGAGGAATCTGATTGGAGTGTTGTTGGCAAGTGTTGTTGTTACTTCTTGGCAACCGTCGCTAGGGCTTTGTTTGTTGATAGTTAACAGCTAAATTTTAACACTAAGCTAGCTTTAATATATTTATATTTCCAGGTTTATACCGACAGGTGGATTGGTGTGATACAATTGGTTGAATTTTGAAAAAATGATTCAACCAGTAACGGCCCCAGTCAACGATGACATCAGGGACCTGGAAGATGTAGTTTTAAATGAAAGACAGAAGTGGCAGACTTTAATTTAGTATTTGTGATTTTTTTTGTGATACATTTTCAAATTTGACCACAATAAGAGCAGGGATATGATCCAAGAGGACTGAAAATGCATTTTTGACTTGAGCTCGACCGTAAGATACGATGAAAGAAGCTTCTGAAACTAACAGTTAAGGATCTGGGAAAGAGAGAGCAGCGTCATGGCCACAGAACTCTGTGACTTTAAAAGCTTTGGAGTTCCATCCGACCGCCACAAAGGAGCACAACGTGGACTAAACCTTTCTCAGCACAAGCAGATCATTTATGACAAATGCGATGTCATAAGTGGGCTAAGAGCCTCTTTGCAGCATTGACTATTTCAGCAGGATGGACGATATACTTGATACCAAAAGCCTGAACTTTTCTCCCTTTGCCTTCTTAGGCCACAACTTTACTTGCAACACTTTTATGATTAACAATCTCACTTTGATGTTAAGAAGCAACACTTAAAGGTTCGTTTGCTGATGTTGCTTATATTCCATCTCTAAAACGACGACACACTTACCAAATTCTAGCTCAGAAATACAAAGCTAATCATAAAGGGGCATGCCAAATATCTGGTAATGCCCGGCCTATCCCTGAGGCTGATACCGGCCAAATACAGATTTCTCACAATTAGACATGTGTTAAATCCAACATGAAGAGTGACAGAGACACAGACCGAGAAGATGGATAAGCAGACTTGCAAGCTAAGAACGGGGCAAGGATGAGCTGTTTTCTCTCTTGGGGGGACACTAAAGTCGTGGATGCAGAGCTCCAACAAAAAGGGGACAGACATTTAAGCTGCTTACAACGGCCCAGTGGGGACAAGATAAGGGCCACACAGGACTGGACAGCCTCATCATTTAAAACACACTCTGACTCAGCCACACACACAGGCACACACACACACACACACACTCGAGTGACATGTATTTTGCTCCGCTTACTCTTCTCGTAAACCCCTGCGAAGATACACAAATTGGAGATTAAAGGTCATGTTGCCCCTGCTTGCGCGTGTTCGTGTGTCTCGTCTGTGTGAGCAATTTGCTTTCTCTGCCTAATCTGAATCAGAGTACAGCTGGCGACAGAAAACTACATACCGTTTTGCGACCTTCAAAATGACAAACACTCATTAACAAACACGCTCTCCCCCCACAGCCAAGAACAGCAGAACAAGTAAATTAACAATCAATTAGTGAGTTCTTTTATATTTGTCGAAGAGGCCAATTAAAGCTAAAATCCCCAAAATCAAACAATCACAGGCAGCGTGAAAAGAAAACAAGGAGAAATAAGGTGTGAGTAAATGTTACAAATGATCTTACACTCAATTAATAAAAAAAATATCCTCTAAGCAGGTTATGCATCTTATACTTTGCCTTTCATGAACGTTTTAAACTGAAACAGTGACCACAGGAACGCAGCAGAGGAACATCTGGTGAGCGAACCGATTTCGTGAAGTATCTGTCGTCCAGGTATAGATCATACTCCAGAAATACGACACTGGTAGGAAATGACTGTAAGTCAAAGTAGCCAGTCATGATTGTAGAATAGAGAAAAGAGCACAGGATGTGACCTGGGTCATTCAAATCATTGTTCAGTCTTTGTTTGTTGTTCGTTTTTTCGTCTTTGCCACAGACAATCCGTATGATTTGTCGTTTGCACGTGCTTGTACGGTGAACAAAACATTTTAAGTGCAAAACAATTATAAACAAATCAAACAATGATAAGCAGCATTTTTTTCCAAGTCTTGATCGCCTTTTTGTATTAAATATTGCAAAAAAACGTTGTACCGCGGACTCGATATCAAGGTATCATTGTACCCTGAGTTTTGATATCATTACACGCCTGCTCTTTTGCAGGAAAGCCAGTATTATTGGCTGATATTGGCCTATCCCAGATATGTCAGGACTGGCGTTTATGTTCTTCAGCGTGCGCAATATTTAAACTGTTTTTTTAAGATTAAAAAAAATGTTTGGACTAGTAGTTTAAGTTTGTGTAATTGCATATTTAATCCAGCAGAGGGCAGTCCATTATTTAATGACTAATGAGTGAAGCGCTTACTGTTCAGTGCACTGATGTTTAGGATACAGTTTGTCAAAACGTGAGATACCTCGCCTCCATTTCCTGTCTTTTGTCCCAAGTATTTGATGACCACATCCAGATGATACTGGACATATATAAGGTAGGACGATATATCAGACATCAGAGTTTTCTTGGTTCCTAATATTGCTATCGGCGTTGGCCTCAAAAAAATCCCACATTTTTCGGGCCTTACTGTAAATACATACTAAGTAGTAAGGATCCTTTAAGAGCCATAGAGGCCCACGGGGCAGGAGTCCATCTTCTGATTCTGCAGCATGAGGCAGCTTGATGTACAAGTAAACCTCCTAGACATGACGCTAGTATGTTGCAATGTCTCGGGTATATATGTGGTGCTTTGCAGATACACTGTGCACTGCAGCTTGAGCTTTAGAAAGGATTCACTCAACATTCATTTTTTTACAGAACGTCTAATGTTTTGGTAAAAAATGATCTTGACAGCTACTGTGATACTGATGAGGTCATTGTCCCTGGAGAACAACCTCTAGTGACTTTAGTCGCTAAAATCCAGGTTTCTCCATGTCTGACCTTCAGTTTGTCTTCAAATCAAAATACTTATTGTCTGAGGTTTTTGCAAACAAATGACTGCAGTTAGACAAAATGAGCTTTTTGTAAATAATGTAAAAATGTGATCAAAGTCGAAGAAAAAATTAAAAGAAATTTGGACCATTGAGAAAAGGTTTTGTGATATGATACAATGAAATAAGCAATACATTAAATCAATAAATAAATAAGTAAAAAGGCTGCTTATCAAATCTTGATAGTTGATAGGGCTATAAAATGCCAGCACCTGACTTCAATCAAAAATGGCAATATTAGTTGATTTTATTTGGGAAAAGCTTTTATGCAGCTGCTGGTTCTTAGACCAGGAGTTTCTAGCAGAGTGGGTGCCTTGAGGACACATTCCCTCATAAAAAAAACAAACACATTTATGTTATCTACATTTTTATATTACAAGTTTTTTTTTAAACATATTAAAACAGATTAAAAATCTAAATCATCTCATTGGAAATCCTGTTTAACGTGCAGTTATGCTGCCAGTAAGACTGCCGCAAACAGCACAGAGTTGTTAGCTGCAATGCAAAAGTTCAGGAGGAAAAAGAGAAGTAAAACTAGTGAGAGCTACCGGTCTCACAGTTTTCTGTGGTGAGAAGAAATTAGTCCCAACTCTGAACTCATCTGCAGGGAAATATGTCAGTGTTGATGAGAAGGTTTAAGAGACATTTCAGGACAGAGTACCTGTCTTTGACTTGACAAAATCACTATAAGAGGTGTCCTGGCGACAAAACAGCTTGAGATTCACTGGTTTACACAACACTGGCATCACATTTTGGCTAATCTCGTTAAAGAGGACCACATTTTAAGTTCCCAGACACAGTTCCAGGGTGCAATCGTTGTAAAATGCTTCCATCTTCATATCTACACACGTTTTGGAGCCGCTCCAAGTTGACAGCTTATTGGACTTTGGTGTTCAAAACGCTGTCAGAGGTCCTTGTGGTGTCTATAGCCCCCTGCCCCACCGTAGCCCTCTTTGGAGCACCTGCTGCTGTTTATGGTCTAAAAAAGTCCCAGTGTGAATTCCTTGCTTTCTGTACACTGCTTGCTCGCTGCCCAATCCTCCTGAAGTGGAAGGACGCCATCCCTCCATGCCACACACAGTGGATCAGGAGTATTCTATTCTATATGAAAAAATAAAACATACATTACGAAGGTCATCTGGTAAATTTTATAAGATCTGGCAACCCTTTCTGAGATACCTGGAAGAGAAATTAGAGTTGCAAGAAACAAATTAACTAGCGCAGCAACCGCTATCTACTGGACAACCTGTTCAGCTTATGCTCTGTATGTACTGTACTTCTGTTATGTTTTTGTCTTATTTTATTCATTATTATTCATATGATTTTTTTTTCATTCAACATTCTCTTTCTTATAACATTCATGTGAATTTATATGCATGTGTGTATATGTATGCCTCCACATGTATTTGTATGGGTATGTGTGTATGTATGTATATATCTTGCCTTTTACAACATACCTAACCTACATTGCCTTTTATTTATTTAACTAATTCTTCATTATTATTATTATTATTATTATTATTATTATTATTATTATTATTATTATTGTTAT
>JAQLOL010000003.1:26866833-26877473 GCA_029783665.1 Naso thynnoides
GTATGTATATGTATACATGTATAGATGTGTGCACATGCAGTTTGTAACTATGCCTCGCCTTCTCTTTGTTTGCTTGTTTTGTTTTTTCGCTGTAGTTTGTCCGGTCTATCATGGGCCTATAGGTGTTGGCGTTTGTCGAGCTTTGTTCTAGTGGCTGTTGTTGTTGTTACTGCTGCTGTCGTTGTCCCTTTGTTCTTGGTTTTTGTTTTGTTCTTTTTTTTGTTTTTTTTTTTGTTTGTTTGTTTTTTTTGTACGTCTTTGACTTTGTTTGTCTTATAATAATAAAATTCCCAAATAAAAATATTGAAATTTGAAAGAAAAGCTCTCGTCACGTTATATGTCTGTGGACGTGTTACTGCCAGACGGCCAGCGCTCACTTGTTGTGTCACAGACCCAAGATATGATTTTTCAATGAAACTTTAGTGTTTCCTGCACACTTCTACAAATCATAATTGAACAGTGTGTTCAAGAAACAGGTCCTGCGTAATACACGAATTAAAGTTGACAGTGTGGAGAGCCTTTAAGTTTAAGGGTTCGGGGCAGGTTGACGAGCCCTCAGTTCGAGTCATGTTCGTGTCATGAGTTGAGTTGAAGTCCGGGATCACTGTACTTATTGCCTTACACGTCAGTGTAAGGCAATAAGTGGCGAAAGTCAAAGTTAAAGTTAAAGGTTAGAGAATTTGCATAAATGGTATCAGATTCGAGATGTGAGTAGACCGTACACATGTGCAATGTTTTAAGAGGTGGCAGCAACAGTTCAAACCTGCAAGTTACTTGATACCTCGTAGTAGTCAAATCAAATTTGTTGTTTGAATGAATGTGACGATCTGTAACAGTTTCAACATGACAAATAGTAAAAATGAAAAACACGTTTCAACAAATCAACAGGGAGGATTGGTAAGTTAATGGCCTGAGGTAGAAGGACTCAAAATTCGATAACATTTTCGATTTAATCTCAGGGTATATTTTGGGGTGACGTTGCATTTTGGATGCTGGTGATGCTTACGTGAAACATGTGAATGGGCTCAAGAGGTTTGGGGTCTCGTGGTCATTGGAGGTGTGGTTCAGTGCCACAACCTTTAAATCTAAAATACTTTTTGGTTGTTGAGAAGAAGAAAAAAGAGGGAAAACGATTATTTTCTTAGACAGACATGATTACAGTTTTCAGTGACTCAAAAAAGAACTAACACAAAAGCTATTAACTTCAAAGATCCTTCAAACTTACAAAATTACCGACCACACGACTGAGAATCACTGGAAATTTTGTTTTGCTTGTCCGACACATCTCCTGATCAAAACAAATCAGAGTTAGGCTACAAATTAAACTGGTTATTAACATTCAAACCGCATGTCAAGCATCACAGTAAATTACTTTTACCACAAAGACATACAAAAATTTGTGCAGCATTTGTTTTCTAAATAAAAGAAACTAACAAAGCACCTAAACAAACAATTAGCTGTAATTAGCCTTTAAACAGTGAACTCTAACTCTGTTGTCTCCACTGGGGTAAAAACTTTGAGAAAGCGCACTGAGAAGCCATATCTGACTCCAAACAACACATTAACAACTGCACCATCCCACAATGGGAGCCATTCCAAGCACAAAGCGATTTTATGAAACATCTACAGTACCAAACACACACACACACACACACACACACACACACACACACACACAGAATATGCCCTCTCAGTTTGTAGCCTCGCCTCCAAGATTTATCGATGCAGCAGTTTTCAGTCTGTCTTCATGCTGTGGAGGTTCACCGAGCCATTTAGGATATTGCAGTGCTACAGCGGTGAAATCGAGCTCGGCTGGGGAAAGCAAACACACACACACACACACACACACTGTACCAACGTATCAGGCTTTATTTTTCCATCTTTCCAACAATCAAATTATTCCAGAGTGAAATTTCCCTAAACCACAACTCAAGTTAATTTAAAACTCTAAAAAACACTAGAAGATGCATACCACTCTATATTTAACTTCTCACCATTAGCAGAGACATTTGAGGTTAAAATTCAACCCTGTGTTCACTTTAGTAGATCTTAGACTGCAAGTTAAAGCCCATTCGCTGCCATTCACGTTAAAACAGGGTATAAAAACACTTCAGGACCCGTGAAAGTTGCTAGGTTTAGTTCATTAACCCTTCTATAGTGAATGTCTGTGTTTGGTCAAAAATCGCCAAATGAGCGAGAGAGGCAGAGAATCACGGAAGTTCGCAGGGATTCACGGGGTCCATTATCCGGTTTTTCACACACTGAGGGGAGCCGGGAGCCGTCGAGACAAAAGTTATTACGCCTAAGAAAACAGTTCCTTCTTACAAGTGCTGCCCTCCTAGGATATTAAGAAGGATTTTGATCTGACGCTCTTTAAAAAAAAAAAAAAAAAAAAAAAGTCACACATTTTCAGGTACTTTCTGTAACATTTATTGAATATAGACAAAATATAAACGAGCACAATATCTCTAAGCTATTTTGTGAAAAATGGGCGGGGTTTATGTAACGTATGAGGCTGATGTTGCCAAAGTACAATGACCTGTAGTAACACTGGGATGGACCTTTAAATCAAGGGTTTTACTTTTATTACACTGTGAAGTGTTTTAGTATTAATCCTATGTTATAAACACATAAATATACGTGAACAACATTGTGCAGCGAGCGTTATTATTGCTTTATGCTTGTCGGAAGATTATAATAAGTGATCAGCAGATCTTTAGTGTTCTGATCTTGACATGTCTTTCATGTCAAGCAACATATGGCTGATGTGTATGTTTCATCATGCTGTAGTTTAACGGTAGTGCACTCACAGTTGACACTGGTCTCCTTTGATGCCCTTGGTGGTACAGAAGCACTTCCCTGTGTTGACGTGGCACACGCTGGCATGGCTGTTACACTTGCAAGCTGCAAAGAAAAGATAAAGATTGATAAGAGGAAGAGAAGAGAGAGCGACTGCTTTTTTGACACACGTCGACACATCCGAACGTAGGATCTCTTGGTTTTTTAGAGTCATTAGGAGATTTTCAGAGGCCAAAAGTTACTTAAAAGCTGGAGCATCTCAAAACCTGCATACTGTGTACAAACACAATAATCCTTTCACATTGTGGTTATCGTTGGTCCAGCTGAAGAATGCGCTGAGATAAAGAGAGTGGAAGGAGGCAAGGGGAAGGGAGGGAAGGAACGTACTAAAAAGGTTGAGAGAGCAGAGACTGAAAAGGAGAGAGATGTGTGTTGCAGAAAGACGAAGGAAAGCAGGGTAAGAAAGACAGAAAAGGACAAACGCAGAAAGCTAAGCTGCTATGAGTCATTCCCACGCTGCACTGCCAGGTCTCAAGTTCCTGATTAAATGTTTTCTCTTCTTTTCCTGCTCTTGTGCAAGACTGAACTTTATACGCATTTTCCCTAACCCAACGTTAAAAGCATCAATTCTTCTGATACGTGACGTGTTTTCTTTCAAAGCCGTTAAAAAGCAAATGTTCAAGCACAAATTGTTTCCGGGCAACAAAAGTTCACCGAGGAAGATGTGCTATTTTCTGGCATTTCATTAAGTGCAGGTACATCTGTCTGTCGGGGTTGGTATAAAGCATTCAGAGTCCTTACTGAAGCGAAGAAACTGCTTTTGAAACCTGATGATTTGGTGGACAGCAACCTAAACCATCTCCCAAAGGGCAACAATTGGACGAGACGGGTCAGCGATTCATTTTTTCTTGTTTGTGTGTTCGAGATGTAGTGACTCAACTGATGGGAGAGGGGAGTCAATGCTCTTGACTGATTTAAACGCGCAGCTTCTTGCATGCGTGACTGTCGGAGCCGCTGTACCAAACAGTTAAGCTGTGTTCACAGGGAGGGCGAATAAAACGATAAGCGCAAGTACATATGAGTCAATGTAAAGATGTGATTAGACGCGAGTTCGAGTGGGTAAACATAAATGAATTGTGAGAGTGAATTATGCAAAAAGCCCAAATTTCATGTTATTCGATTATTTGGGATGGTTGAAAGATCTGAACTTTAGCAGCCAGTCAGCCCTGAGATCCCCCAGTGACATATGACACTAATGACATACCAGCGTATCAGGTTCATACGTGGAAAAATGGAGGAGAAACTTATTTTACCAGATTAAATCAGCATGGACGATATACTGAATATTTATGGATTAGCTAACATCTCTGAACCTGCAATGACGGGCCTGAATTTAGCCTTTTCCCAGTTTCCTGGAGGGATATCCTGGCACCGATCTTTTGCAACAGGTCATGAAATGGATCCGGGTGAGCCTGGAGTAACGCTGGAAGCGGCCGTCGTTCAGGCGCAGCTCCTGAGGGAGGAAGGGGAATTTTCTAAACCGCGTGCGTCTCTGCAGGAACACATGGACCCAGACACGACAGCGTCTGAAACTCCAACTGTTTTGGGCTTTACAGCAGCAACCTTTGCAATGTAGTCAAGCTCAACCGAGCCCCTTTGCTACTACCAAAAAAATATCCATCTTTTAAATACCTGCAAACACAATATTTTGCATGCAAATGAAGCGAGTAAATTCTTTTGTTCGTGCCGTGTGAACACACAGTTATGGGTGACGTGACTGGCTTGAGAAGATAACAGCCGAACTGAAGAAGGAGGTTTTGTTCAGTCTTAATATTCTTGAGCTGTCTTCATGGGTGGCACGGTGGATTAGTGATTAGCACTGTTGCCTCACAGCAACAAGGTTCTGGGTTCAATTCCCAGCTGGGGCGAGGCCTTTTCATGTGGAAATTCTTGTTCTCCCCGTGTTCACATGGGTTTCCTCCACCATCAAGACATGTATACAGGTCTATCTCCAGTCAGCACCCTCGACCGTGGTACTGGCTCAAAGTCTGGAGTTTGTCTCCGGGCGCTGTGCTGTGGCTGCCCACTGTTCCTCAGGGATGTGTTAAACGCAGAGATCGAACTTCCCTGTACGCTGTACAGTCCATGTGACCAATAGAGTACCTTTAAAAAACAGTCTTGTCTGGACCTGCATCTACCTCTTGCTGCTTGAATTTCCCAGTATTTTAAAGCAACGAGTCTTCTGGCTGTTTGTTGCTAAGCGGGAAGCGCACAGTGAGTTTTTGACAGTTGGAAACACGTTGTGAGAGCAGTGAGAGTGAAAACAGCAAAGATGCAGGTCTGACAGACAGCTTTAAAATAAGTTGAACCAAAGTATGTCTGCATAAATATGTGTCATCATGCGGAGCATAAAGAGCAGTGGAGTCACAGAGAACTGCCAGCGGGGTTTCACTACGTCAGGCTTTGAGCAAGACGACTGACAGCTCAAGACACAATCCATTCAGTTCATTTTCACTTTACTCTTCACTTATCTTACCCCGTTGTCATTATATTAGGCACCGGTTTTTGCATCCTACTTAAACACTTTACAGTTTGACTATATTTGTAAATATTTGTGTATTCACTTCAGTTTATATTTCGTTGTTTTTTAAAACCCTGGCTCAGTGTTTGACCCGGACACGGGGGAACTCACTGGTTTGACCATTTGTTTTGATCTTACTGTAGTTTGTTCTCCAAGCATTCTCTGGCACAAGAAAAGAGCTCGATCTCATCATTATCATGTGATGCAGAATCCTACAGTGGTCGTGCTGTGACAACTTAAATATCTCTTCATTCAAACTGCCAAATGTCAAAATATGACATTGGTATCGTACCGGGGAAAGGAAAATAAGCTAAAATGGTAATCACATAAGATGTAATTCACTTGGGGAATCGTAGGAAAAACCTGTCTGGAAAACTTCTGGAACATTTGAAATGCCTCGAAATACTGGAAAAATTAGCTGTTTGGAGACAATTTATCGGACGTAGTCCTCTTTTAATCAGAACGCCAGAGATGGGAGCCTTTTTTTGTTGAGTCTAATCTTTTTAATTGTTTTCTCGTGTAAAAAGCAGAGTATGAGGTAGCCTGATGATTCACATGGAGCCAAGCCTGCAATTCAGACACTAAATCACTTCTGCATGGAGTGACTACTGGCAGAGACAAACAAGAACGTTCCCTGTACCCTTGTGTTACGGTGTGTATGTGCCACTCTATGCCGTCTCGCTCTCCAGCTAAATTGACTTTGTGCTCTGTTCTTATTCTTTCCAATTGGCACGGAGACAGGCCCTGTGATAAAACAGTGGTGCGCTCAGGTCAAGGTAAAGCCGAGGCACCGGCAGATAATGAGAGTACGAAAAAAAAAAGAAAAGAAAGAGGACCTGATGTGATCGTTCACACAGAACAAAAACAAGGTATCAGACATAAACGCTGCTTTAAATATTCAAATTCTTTAACACAAACACGTAGTACGTAGCAGAATAAACAAGGTTGTGTAGAGGGGCATTTAAATGTCACCAGGCTGAGAGTCAAATTGACATTCTTCAACTCAAAAAAAGAGACACTAACAGCAGCGGCAGTGACACTAACAAAATACAGGTTCAATCTATTACCTGAAATTACATTGACCCCTCACAAAGAGAGTAAACCTTTTCACAGATGCACGCTGAACTGTCAGGGTTTGGCAGATAACAGCATCTTAACAAAAAGTGGCTTTTAGACTTGAGATAATAGACAAATCACAGGTGTGTTAGCACAGCCTTGGGTCACCCTGCTGTTCATACAATATTGATTTAGCAGGCAGTCAACAAAGGCGCACAAAGGACACAGCTTGGAGAAATGTGTGTTCATGCACTTACACAGATTTTGTCAGTGGCACTTGAGGAAAGCCAATACAGCCGACAGCATCCTGCTCTCAGCGAGCGCTTTCAGCGCAGGGCAACATTGTCTCTGCACACTCTGATCAGTGCCTAGAAGCCGGGTCATCAAACTTTTCCCACATCTCGTCTCCGGCTCTGCGCGAGAATTTATTAACTATAAACTAACACCTGGATAGATAAACAAAGCCACACTTATTAACAGTATGCCTCTATGCTTTTTTGAAATGCTGAAACATGATAATCAAAGCTGAGGTACGCAGTTTGTGTTTTGCGTCATCGGGCAAAAACCCAGTAATGCCCTTTCAGCATTTTGTAACTCAGCTGGCTGAAAAGAACTCTAGACTTCAGCACCTCTCCTTGGCTCTGGATTCAGACCGTGATGGGACTTTTCGGCCAATCACGGGTCATTTCAGAGAATGCGTGTTCCTATTCGCTGCCCTATGCTGCGCTTCTTAGCGTCAGATGATGTCCAAACGAGCTGATAGGCTGTTGAAACAAGTGATGTGCCGCACATTCTAAAACTGGCCACTGGAAACTTGACAAGCTGAGTTGCAGGTGAAACCGTCAGCCGGCTGAAGTCGAGCTGAGACGAACCGGTTTACTCAGCTGTAACTTTTACAACCGTTACTTCCTGTCATGATTCTCTCAAGCAAACTGGCCTTAAAAGAGAGAGTGACAACAATCAAAATATAATATGAAACACGAGCCAGAGCAAAAACAGAGAGGGGAGTGTGCAGTGGATTTGCTTTTGGAGGAGTCTCATGCTACAGCTAGCCTGATTTTCAGACCTTGCCCACCTCGGCTTTAAGTATCTTATTGAAATACATGTTCAGTAGGATTAAAAGCGGAAAAATAGACTCTGGGCCAAATATTTGTGCTACAACTCATAATGGAGAGACTGCAGGATTTTTACAGCTACAGTCCACTGTACATTCCTGTGTGTAAGTTAATGGGTTGTCACAAGTTTACGTACTTTATACTGTAAACCACCCCTAACGAAACCTGATACGGCTCTAGCAAAAGAGAGTATTTGACAGGCAATTTGAAATGTTTTGAGACACTGTGAGGTAAGACAGAGGTTGCTTACTTTTAAAGCAAGCAACACGCCAGATAACTTTAAAGGTTATCTGGCATGTCCCCTTTGTTGCCTCTTGCACTGAGGTCCCCGTCACAGACAAGGGCTCACAGGGCGAGTTTCACACCTGATACCTGCACTTGGTCGACACAAATATGCATGGGTTCTAACACTGGGCCCCTCTGTGCCCATGCAGGTTTTATTCTGTTGTTCCCGCTTGGGCAGCAACCTCGCTGTCCGTGTCATTGTGTCACTTCAAGGACTGACTGAAAACCTGTTCGCCTGTGGCCTTTCCAAGGGAAAACGGGTTTAAATAACGGGTGGACATAAAGCTCTTTGATCCCATATTTGGGGGACAAAACTGAGCACAGTGCTCCTAAACATCAGCCCAGTAGGTGACTGAGAAAATAATCCAACACAAGCTTTAATTTGATGTGTTTTGAGATGGCTTTAATTGAAATCAACCTTTTTTTTTTTTAAATTAGACGATAGACATTTGTTACGTTTTTGTACTGATGGCGTTTCCTCTGATACATTGCCGTCATCATCATTCTCCCTATGAATGTTCAGTGTTCAAATGATGGGCACACCAGTATTGTAGAGTTGTAATATATAGACAGAAAGAGAGATTAAACTCTCAATCATCTGATCTGGCTCTGGCAAAATAGCAAGAAGCACACGACGGTTTCATGACGCCTCATTCCATCAAACAGAAAACGGACATGCAGAAACTTAATCTGTACTTTAAATATGGTTACAGTGTTGTAAAAGATGATACATGGGTTTAACCACACAATCAATCCATTCAGTCAATCAACCAATCCGTCAGGCTCTCACTTAACATGGACTTCATGTAAAACAGGCACTTGACTCATTCAGCCGTCTGCAGACGAACAATGCTCAAACAGCCCAGAGGACCTGAAGTCAATCCTGGGAGAGAGAGAGAGAGAGAGAGAGAGAGAGAGAGAGAGAGAGAGAGAGACGGAGACCGAGCACGTGGAGGTAAAGGGTTTGAGGAGCAGGAGAACCATAAAGAAGAAGAGCGGGTGAATGGATGAAATGGGCGGAGGAGGAAGCACATCATGCATTACACTTGCTGACAAAACAGAAACAAGCAATAAAAGAAAACCTGAGCTCTTAGCAAAAAAGGCTGATTTGATATAAATCATATTTCCCATGACTTGTGCAAGCCCCCTGAAGAGAGTATAATTTTTCACCCCACTGCTTCTGCATGTATACACAATATACAAGAGATGCTTGTTGTTAGGGTGTGTTTGACTGTGTGTGTAGGTGGGAGCTGGGTGTGTGTTTACCTATCCATCTGTGTGTCTGTATGAGTCAGACAGAGTGAAGTAGAGATGAGGGATTAAGAGAACAATCCTCGATGAACCTCTCGTCTGTTTCTTATTCCTAAAGGGGAGTGTGGTTATGAAACCCAGGAGAACTTAATGAAGGAAAAATCCAGGGCCATCATGGTGCTAATCATCCCTCCAAATGTTTTTTTCTTGTTTGTTTTGATTTGTTTTTCTGATTATTTGGACTTTGGAACCAGCAAACCCAGAACCACCCACACGACATGTGGATCCTTCTCTGCTGCGGCTAAATACTCCTCACTGCATATTTCGACAAATTCTAATTTAAGCAAAAATAAACAAATGAAAACTTGTGGTCAGGTAGGTGTCGACGCTCTCGCTGCCCCTTCTCTCAACCTCCTCATGCTCTCACAGAGCAAGTGACAAGTTCACACAATGAAAAAAAAAAATGAAAGAATTAAAACCAGCTGTTCTTAAAACTCAACCATGAGAATTATGTGGAGCTTTTCCTCTTTCAGTAGCATTTTCTCTTTTGTTTCTCTTTTGGCCTTTAGGAAACATTATTTATTTAAAATGACTGAAAAAAATATTAAAAACAAAAAGAATAAAACCCTGAACTCTTAAATGTTGTGAGCAGAGCAGGAGCTGTGTTAACCCAAAAACATCCAGACACTATATTAACAGAACTGAATAATGTTTGTATGGTGCTGCAGTATGCAAGGAGATGCAGGTTTAATAGAAAATGCTTGAATAAAGCAAACAAAAAGATAAACAAAGCGTGAGCCACTGCAAGATGAAATCCGTTCTTGTTCTTTGTATTAATACAGGTTGCACATTTATTAATTAACATTCCTCCGTAGCACAGCCTTGTTGTCGGGTGATACGCTGCAGCAACGGCGCAGACCTTGTTTAAAAATGATCAGGTTTGGTATTTTTTTTAATGAAAAATAATCCTTAATCACTTTGACTGATTAGGTTCCCGACAGCCAGCACTGGATTTTTAGTTTCTTAATTCTTTGTAGTCAGTTTATGTTATTTGAAAGCCTGATCTGATCCGTTTGTGCCAAACTGACTTCATTTACAAGACCTGCTGAGATAAACATCTTTTTTTTTTTCAGCAGAAACACGACTTGTGAATGCGTGTTTGTTTGAACATAAATAAAATTTTAAAAAGTACGACATCTGTAATGCCACAGAGCAATAAAATAATCATAATCTGTATCTACATATCATATCCATGCAAACATATTGGGAGACGTGACAAAAGATGGTTACAAGAAGTTTTCAACAACACAGCAAAAACAACCTGATTTGCTGGAAACCAGTCATGCTGCTGTGGTGAGAATGTTCATGAAAATTTAATTAGAGGTCACGACCTTTCATGATATAACAGTCCCAATGTCAACAGGGCCATAATTCCTGCCAATATAGCATTGTTCAGTATGTTCACATTTATCAGAAGTGTTGATTGGGTCTACATGTAAATTATCTGTACAGCACAATATTGTTATAGCTAAATGTATGTGTGTGTGTGTGTG
>JAQLOL010000003.1:26877573-26890131 GCA_029783665.1 Naso thynnoides
TGGTTGGATGGATGGATGGGTGGGTGGTTGGTTGGATGGATGGATGGATGGATGGATGGATGGATGGATTGATGGATGGATGGATGGATTGATGGGTGGGTGAGTGGGTGGATGGATGGATGGATGGGTGGGTGGACAGATGATTTCTACTGAGACTTGGCAATTTTACTGAAGATCCAAGCTGGTTAGGCTTTGCATGTTGTACAGATGATCTATGGTACAGAGTCTAAAGCGTACAGTGCAAATTCAGTTGGTTTGTGTCCAAGTCCACTTTGCTATTTAGACAGTGAATAATCTGGCTGCAACATGAGGCACAAAGAGAATGGATTTAGTACCTTAATTAGTTACAGGTGCGATTTGGCATAACAAGGATTAAGCCAATCAGTGTGTTGTCTCTCATTCTCTTTAAGAGTACTTGGATGAAGGCGCTTTGCTTTTAAGATGACTGAGACAATCTGTCACAGAAGTGAGTCCTTTGGTGCACAGGGAGTCCATGAAAGCGGACGAGCAGATCATACAGGAGTGCAAGTCATTTACTGAAGCTCCCTGAGGTGAGGCTGGAGTAGGAGGAGAGCATCCTCGTCATCTTGTATCACCATAACAGTGGCACAATGCTGCCAGAATTATAATGATATCAGGAGACGAGGAAAGCAAAAGCTTCACTGCATAAAGAATGCACTGATGGGATACCGAACTTATGAACAGCTTTTAACCCGGAAGCAGCTGTTTCAGTTGCTTCAAGAAACAAGCAAACAGCTGTTTCCAGCTTATTAGCAGCTGTTCAACTTTGTGTTTTTGTGTCGAAACATGAGAGGACACCACTACTTTTAAAACAATCTTTTTCTACGGATTTTTAAAGCACCTGAAATGCCCCTTCACCTCCGTTGTTTTCGACTTGCGGTGACATCAGCAAAGAGCTCCGGCTCTCGTGACTGCGCCATCCGTCATAATAATGCTGTGGAACATTGTATATGATATAGTTATCCTTATTATGAGGCTTAATGTGCAAAAAAATGGGCCCAACCAAACCTTCTTTTAAGACCAACACTCCCATCGGCAAACAACACAACTGTGTGACACTTGCGCTTTGCTGTGCGCCGCCTTTGCGCCAGGTGCATGGTTGTGCCATAAAGACGTACCCAACGTGTTTTAAAGTTTCTATATTTGATCATTGGGGTGCGAGAATGCGCTGCACTTTGCTCTACTGTATTCTACAGAGTAATCATGTGTCCATCTCCATGAGTGTTTTTTTTTTCATCACCTTCATCGTCATCAATGTCACCTTCCACCTATGGCTGACTCCTGCATTTTCTTTGTCCAGTTCCACTGACGGGGCAGTTTGGTTCTGTGAGAGCGGAGGGGGCTTTCTACTGTGTTTAATGATGTGATGCATGTGGGAACGTTTGAGGGCAGAGGGGGCAAATATTAAAGAGAGGTAAAGTGTCTGGGAAAAACGCGCACATGAAGAAAATACTGGTTTTCATGTCTGTCATCAAAAGAGCTCTTGAGGAGAGTTTCCTTCACTCAGCAGAATCTGATCAGTGAACCGTCCACCTTAAATTGGGAATATTTAAAAGTTTAAATCATTTAATTTCTAGTGTCATTTGAGGCCTATATTAAAAAAAAATAATAATAATAATAATGTGAAGGACCTTACCAGTGTTATTACGTGTTTGTTTGTAAATGTTACAGAAAGTATCTGAAAATGTATGACAACATTAAATTTAAAAAATGTCTGAGTCCAAATCCCTCTTCACGCTAATTTTTGAGTTATTAAGGCAGCACTTGTAAGGAACTATTTTTCCTGGCGTAATAGTTTTCATCTCAACGGTTTCTGGCTCCCCTCTCTCTCTCTTGCTCAGTGATGTTTGACCAAATAAACGCAGGTGTTCTCTTCTGAAGGTTGAATTATAATTCGCAACTTTAACGTTTCATTCAGTATTTGTAAACCCTGTTTCAACGTGAACGGCAGTGAACAGGGTTTAAAAATGCAGTCTGAGATCTACTAAAGTAAACACATGGTCGAATGAATTACTGCTACCCGTACCATGCTGCTACTTGTTTGTCAATTGTAAATGCTTATTTATTTTATTTTTTCAATTTTACATTTAGATTGGTATAGTCTTTATATATTTCATATTCGTTGTCTATTTAGTAAATTAACTATTTTTATATAATTCCTTTTCTTCTATGTTAGGGCTTAACACACTTACAACATTTCGCTCTGTCCATGTACCAACATGTGATAGAGTGACAATAAAGAATCCTTGAATCTTTGAATCCTTGAATCCTTGAATCTTTGAACTTTGACAACAACTTTTGTAGAAGACAGGTGCGATCTCTGCTAAAGGTAAGGAGTCAGAAATTTACAACAGTTGTCGACGTGTGATGACAGACATAAATTTAAAAAAAAAAAATGTGTATGCATTAAGTATGACACAGGATACTTTATTTTATTTTATTCAAAACTTCTGCCTGTTCTGCATGAAAGCTGGTTAATTTCGGTGGGAGTAGCGAGCCGTAAATGAAAGCTCACGTTATCAAAGCAGCTTATTTGAGACAAGACATGAGTCACAGCTGCAGCTGACTGAAGCTCAGGAGGGATTCAAAAGCCGTTCAAAATCATATTTACAGGACCCTTTGTGTGTGTGTGTGTGTGTGTGTGTGTGTGTGTGTGTAGGTTTATGTGAGTCTTCTGGTTTGTCTATTCGCTCCTACGTTGTGTTGACCGGTGAGATGCCAGGAATAGAGCTGCCGGAGGGAAGATGAGTGGATACCGCTAAGAATGCTGGGTAGTTTGCTATTCCGCCACAAGGCTCCACAGGTACACAAGCAAGCTGAAGCACGTTTAAGAGCAAACATGAGCACACGCACAAGGACACACACTCTCACAAACACACACAGGAACACGTAAGTCAGCAGGTGAGTGTGGATTTGGCAGCGTCTCCACAGAGGAGAATGAATGGAGCGGCTCTGCGGGCAGCAGCACTCATGCTACTCTACTGCTGCTAAAGCTCAACAACAGCTGGCTCTGTCTGATCCATCACACACACACACACACACACACACACACTGTACCCTGCTGTCCGGTCTGTCTCAGTCTCTGGTTGATGCTGCTGGGTTGCCAGTCTCTCGCAGAGACGGCACTCAACATCTCTATAGCTCCTGCACTGAACACAGATTCACAAAGACCTCCTGCTGCTGCACCCTGCCTCCACAGAGTCCATCAAAACCTCAAAGTTAGGGACACAAGACAGAGACAGAGGGGGAGGGGGAGAGGGAGGGAGGTGACGAAGAATAATCTCTTAGGACCACCTGCGCGAAAACTCAACCGCATCGATTGTTTGTTCAAATGCTAAAAAACAACTTATTGTTACATTTTTTTTCTGACAAGCTCCCTTTGGATGTGCTGTTTGTTTTGTTTTGTTCTGGTTTTTTTTTGGTAAATGGAGATTTATTACAACTGCCAAGGTTGGAGTAGCAGGAAAACAATCTAATGTTGCTTGTATTTCGTACTGGAGGAGGAAAGTGGGTCTTCTTACCTGAACATCAAAACAGGTCATTTGTCAGTGACTAAACAAATTAATGAATGCATGTATCAGTCGTGAGTGATTACAGATCTGTACGTCTTCTTACTTTAGGCAACTAAGCCTGCTGGCTCGAGGCTATGACTGGGTGATGATCTGGGTGGTTTTACTGGATGTAAAACGCATATTTCACGTCACTGCATTTCCCCGACCTTCACCAAATGCCGTGCGTGCCTCTGCATGACCGATAAAAAAGTCTAACAATGCCCTCATCCTCTCACCACTACAAGCAAACAAAATCAACCGCATTTCCAGCGGCTGTCCCTCAGTCTGCCGCTGAGGGATCACAATGGCTCAAGACCATTGTGACTGGTTGGAAAAAATACAAACAAGGCTACCGATGGAGTCGGAACTCTCTCGGTGCCGACACACGGCTGATGAGCTCGCGCTGGCTATGCAAGACTGACACGTCCAGTAACAATGAATTTGAGGCTTGCCGACTATGTTAATTAGCAAAGTTTCCACATTGAATTACTAGCGAAGGTACTCTGTTCGACGTTAAAGAGATAGTTTAGTATTTTTGATGTGGAGTCGTATGAGGTGCTCATACATGGTCGGTCTGTTACCTTCTCCAGATGATCAGTGATGTCACTATTAGGAGACGAGGGAAGAAATCAGTGCTACAGAAGTCAGCTCTGAACTGTTGCAGACGGCATCAGTGGAGTCAGAACATTTATAGACACATAAATAAATGCTTGCCTAAAAAAATCAATATCTGTCAATTTTCTTTACTGCGTTTACTTTGTTTAATACATGAGTGGGCGTAGTTATTTACAGAGGGACTATATTTGAAAAAACATATTTGGATTGTCTGGCAGCAAGCTAGAGTGGTGAAAAAATCCAAAATTTAGCGGACAAGTCAACAGATGTTGATTTTTTTACGGAAGAATTTATTCATTCATTCATTTTGTAATCGCTTATCCTTTCGCGGGGTCACGGGGGGGCTGGAGCCAATCCCAGCTGACACCGGGTGAGGGTGGAGTACACCCTGCACAAGTCGCCAGTTCATCACAGGTCAGCTGAATATGAACAGATAATCTGTAAAAAACATGTGTAAACAAAGTAAAAAAGTAAAATAAAGTAACATAAGTTAAATAAAGTGATACTATCGTTTCTAGTGGGACGCCACCATGAACTCTATCTGAAGAGACTTTGCAGTTTTGTCACAGCTTCATGTGACTCTGTCTTTGCTGCAGAGGGTGGACAGTTTTTGGTCACTTGTCCACAAAAGGGTGCGTAACAGGAAAACATAATTATGGAATTTAATTTTTTTTTTTTTTAACAACCAGAGGTGTTGTTTTTCTGAAAAAGTCACTTAAAGGGAAAGTTTAACTCTGAAACTATCGACTGCTGTACATGTGAACTTGTAGTGATTTCTGAAATGTTTTTATTGTTGCCAAAAAGTTACACAAACTTCCCTCATTACTTCACAAAACACTCAAAAAAAAAAAAAAAACAAGCAGCAACTGGTGCTGATCACAAAAAATCTTGGAATGAAGATAACCGAGTCCACGCCTCATGACACAAAGTACAGAAACAAACCCCTCGCAGTGCTCCTCTTTCTGTTTTAATGAATTTGTAACAAATCCAGCGATACATATTTTATCTGTTTCATCCGGTTTTAAATGCATTTATTCATCTTATTCTTTCCTTTTCTCGTTGGAAGACAGAAATGAATGAAGTGATGGACCCTCTTGGCTCCCTGACATTCTCGAGACTCAGCAGAAACCTCTGACTTGTGTTTTAATGTATCACATGACCAGCGTGACTGAGAGTCTTCAGAGAGCGAGCGAGTCGGCTAGTGCAGAGAGAGAGAGAGAGAGAGCATCAGAGCGAGATGCAGAGACAGGCTCCTGATGTGAGTGATGCAAAATTTATAGAGGCAATAAAACTGTTCAGCGTGGGGTGCCGACGGCAGAGGAGCGTTATATGCTGAAGCGGCGGGTAGCAAAAGATAACAAGCAAGAAAAGGAATAATACAAGCTGAAGTTTTGCCTGGAAGACAATTCAGAGGGAAGGAAGGGAGCTCAGCGTCTGCCTGCTGCTGCTGATACCTGGCAGACTTAATTTAATAGAGTTTTTACATTGAACGGTCTGTCCACAAAAACGGTTTTGAGAAGTTTTTTTTTTTTTTTTTACAAGAGATTAAGAACAAATATTGTGTGCTTGCAAATTTTAAATTATTCCAAAACAAAATTTTCAGCCGGAAATCAGATCATCCGCAGTACCCACATGCGTGCATTAGAGCAGAAACGTGCACTTCAAAAAACTTGGAATAACTTGCCAATAAAATGGTTTTGTCCAGAAAATGTGAAACATTTGAACTGAGTTTTTCATAAAGAAAACCATGTTTGACACGTACCTGATATTTTATAAAAACGACCCCAAAACAAAACAAATTCTAGTAATAACCTGATGCTTAATTATCTTTTGCGTAGAAGATTCGTTTTATTGTGTTTTGGCTCTAAACTGGTGCGCGTTCATCAGCGTCTTTGATGGTAGTTTTTAGGATTTATGTCAAAATTCTGGGATTGATTTTAACTGCAAACTGGTAAAAGAAACAAAAATTCCACTGAGCGAACAAAAGCCCTTAAGAAACATGACGTCATTCCTGCAGATCTGCTGACAATTCCCTTTTTTTGTGTAGGAATAAATTTTGTGTTAGGTGTTAGATTTAACCCACTGATGGTCTAAAACCACCTCGACACCAGCTGAAGTTGTTCATGAATCGCTCTATGATAAAACGTTCTTTAAGAGTTGAACTTTGGAGGAGCTACAGAGCCTCAGTTACACCCTGAAAAAAAGACATAAATCCACCTTAACTCGCTCCTTATCTTCAAGCACTGCTGTTAAGGTGCCATTCAGCAAACCATGAACCACACAAACACAACTGTGGCTGTACGACTTTCACGTGTCGTCGTTACCGTCTGCGGAGCGAGCACACTCTGGCACGACCTTTCCCATCATAAATATGATTTTAAAAAGTGTCTAGGAAAACATCGGTCTGTCTCTCCGCTGTAATAAAAACCTGACGAGAAATCAGCAGAACAAAGACTCCCAGGATGTCCATAAAAACATGCAGGTTTCCTGTCAGCCTCTTAAATGCGTGTTTTCCTCCGAGGGACTCAAAGTCTAAACAAACATCCAACATGTCGTCAACGGCAGCTCTGACGGTTGGTGTGTTCGAGTTCATGTGTGTGTGCAGTACAAGGTGAAGAGTACAGTCAGAGAAGAGGGGAAGTAATGCCCTGCTCACACACACACACACACACACACTTCATCCAGATTTGACAAGGTTAGTTAATCATCTGTCACGGGGACAGCGTACGGACAGACTCCCCTCTCCTCTGTCTGTCCTCCATCTCTTCCTCTCCATTTATCCCTCCATCTCTTCCTCTATTTCTTCATCGTCTCTTCATCCAAGGGCAACCGTCCTCCTCCACCCACGCGGCTTTATCTTTTTCCCTCTGTCTGCTTGTCTTCGTCTTTGTTTCCTCCCCTATCATTTCTATCCCACTTACCTTCCCAGCAGCCTTTTTAACACTCTTTATAACTCTGTGAGCCGAGGCTTCTCCCTCTCTCTATCATTCAGTCCTCTAATCGGCCGCACATCATTGCCTCCTAACAGTTTAGTCCAAGGTAAATCTAGTGGTTCTTTAATATAAAAAGAGACAGACTGAGATGGAGCTAGAAAGACAGACTGAAGGGATGAACAGTGGGGGAAATTTAAGGAGAGTTACTGTTTAGTGTAAGAGGGAAGATGAAGGGAACGGCGTATGGAGGTGAAGGCAGGTTATTAAAAGTAAGATGGAGATAAACGGATGAATGAGTTCAGTTTATCCAGGAACATTACTGGGCAGGGGAGGAGAAGGAAGGATGTAAGTCAATAGACCAGGAGGGGAGGAAGGAAAGGGAAAGAAGGGTGAGAAGATGAGAATTTAGGAAAGGAAAGAAGACAAAATGAGAAAAGAGAGAAAGCAAGACAGACAGACAGAGAGAGAGAGACAGACAGAGAGGAGGAAAAAATACAGGAGAGAAGAGGAAAAATAATGAAATGAAAAGAAAGGGATAGAAGTGAATGAAGAGTATACTGCAGTAAAAGAGAGGTAAGAAAATGAAAAGAGATGAGAGACGGCTTGATATTAGGAGGGAGAGGAAAGGAAAGAAATTTTAAAAAGAAAAAGAGAAGAGAAAATGAAAGATATATTGAAAAGATATGACATGAACTATAAAACAGAAAGTCGGCATACAGGAGGTGTCGGGGATGGAACGTGTGGAGAGAGAAACAGCAGAGAACATGTGATCTGTGAAAGTTAAGAGCAAAAGGAAAAAAAGGCCAGAAACAGAAACAGAGGATGGAGTGAAAAGAAAAATAAAAGGAAGTAGAGGAGAGAGTGCATTAGAGGCTGTCCTGTGTGGAGGCGTCGAGAGATGTGCATCTATCAGCACCGCGCTCGCCGCAAAAAGCCGCCAGGGACAGAGACACCAGTCAACTCAGGAAATAAGAAAATGATTAAGAGCGATTTAATGTCACGCCGCCGCCGAGCCAAAACGCACATCTGTCACGGCGAGACTGATGTTACTGCATCTCCCTCTCACGTCTCCCTCCCTCACCGACTCACGCTCCAGCAGTCACTCATTCATTCATTCATTATACTCCCATGTTTTCTCCCATCTAGGCCCAAATCATGCACCTTTACGTTCCCCACCCCCGCCCCCACCCCCACCCCCGCCCCAGCAGTCACAAGCACTCACTCATTTCTCTGACTTCTGCTTCGCATCATCTGATTCACACATAGTCTGCTGTTTAGATTTCCAGCTGTGGATCTGTTACAGTTTCTAAATGAGGCTTAACAACAAAAAAAAAATGCTAACAGAAGGTTTGCGGGCTGAAATACATGGATGCATATAGACGTGTGTGTGTGAGTGTGTGTGTGTGTGTGTGTGTGTGCGCGCGCATCTCTGTGAGCATCGACACCATCTTTCTGTGAGTCAAAGCCTTTCTGCTGCTCAACAGAGACAACAATAAAATAAGAGCAGAGACTGAAAGAAGCGACCGGCACCGTTTTCTGCGCGGATCACAATCCTGTCCAAACTCCTCCGTAGTTTCCTGTTTCACTGCTACAGCGCTCTGCTGGTCACCACCAGCTCCACAGAAACCAAAGGACGCACTCACAGCTTTTAAACACTGCCCCCCTCAGGTTGTTTGTGTCTATTACAGTGTTGTAAATACTGCCGGCAATTTCTACCTTTGATGTCTTCACTGACTGGTTGATATTTCCATGAAAGAAATTCAGAAATCAAGGCGACGTTTAGCAAGAGGACACACACTGAAGCAATCTGTTTAGGTGCACTAAGAGACGGAAGATTGATTTCTGAAAAAAAAAACAAATGTCATTGTGTTCTGTCTGTTTTCTGATTCTCCACCAGTTCCTCCTCTGTCGAAGCACGTCTCCATTTATTTGTCACATCTGTCTGCATTTAACCCGCTTTTTCAGCAGGTTTTAATGCATTTCATTTCCGTCCTTCACCCGAAGTCATTACATTTTGTTTGTGAGACTTGAAATGATGGTGACAACTGAACCTGACTGGGTATCCGTGCCATCACTACAATAGATGTGCACGCAAACAAAACACAGGGGGGGGGAGTATTGGAAATGTTTTGGTGATATAAGATGCTAAAAACGTGAATCCTCGCGTTTACGTAAAAGGTGCCACTGGCCCAAAAAAAAAAACTTTAAAAAAAATTAAAAAAAGAAAAGCACTGGCTCACCCGTTCCTCAGGAGGAAAGTTTAGTCTGATAATTGAGTCCAAGTCCTTTTTCTATCTTTCAAACTTTTACACACTAATTGCTCTATTGCTTACTAAAACGTGTGTGTGTGTGCATGTGGCATAATAGGCCACACACACTTTTTGTTTTTAAACTATTGCCAAATTAGTCCAAAATATTGTGATGATGATGATTCGAGACAAAACAAACAGCCAATTTATTGCAGTGCTTTTTCAGAGAAGCGTGGTTGTTCATTGTTAAAGTGACACTTTGCTGAGTGTAAACAAAGGTTTTTATAAACAAAGAAGGTTCACTTCACCGATACACAGTATAAGCTCCCTTATGGCTGAGTGCATATACAGCTGTCATTACTGAACAATATTGTTTTGTTAAAATGGTGACGCCTGATGCCTGATGCTCACACCAAATGTAATCACTGTGAAACACCTGTGAACTTTGCACTCACCGTTGCACTTCCCTCCGTTGATGGGATCACCATAGTAACCGGGCATGCAGCTCTGGCAGTGCGTCCCCGCTGTCAGGTTCCCACAGTGCTCGCACACGCTGCCGTTCACACACCTGCTGTGACCATTACACTGACACGCTGCGGGGAGATTCAACAAACACAGAAACACACAGTGACAGAGACACTCAGCCGCTAGTTTGTGAGGCTCACCCACCAAAAACTACTGCAAGTAATCCCACAGTCGTGGAGATCGTCTGTGGTCATTTACACTTTTCAAAAAGGTTTTTTTTAATATTGAATGAGGTTTTCAAGGGCGCACATGTTCAGCTGACCCTTCCCTAAGCCACGCCCCCCTTAGTTACTGTTGCTATGTAACGCTATAGGAGCTAGCATGGACCTCACGCTGTAACTAACTGCACTCCCTGGAGAAATGTTGTCTAATTTTTGGAAAAACAAAATAGCAACGTCAGACAGAAGCAGAAAGAAGGTCTGTAAAAAGTCTTTAAATGATATAAACAGGATGTCAGACTGATTTGGCAGAGAAAACAGGTTAGAGTTATGAATATAGAGATACATGCTAAAGCCTGCAGATTACAGTGCAGGAGCTTCAACTTGTGTTTCACTTCATTCATAAAACAAGAAAGGACCCTCGCTGAGTAACATGCATCACTTTGAAAAGTCCCCCAGACACAACATTTAACCACGACAAGCTCTAAATCCACAGAGCCAGCCTGAAAAAAAAGACTGCATGAGTTTCAGTGGAGCACAGTCATAAAGTCGTCAGACCCTAGTCAGAGCTGGCAAATGATACACTCTGATTGGCCCGTTTGCGTTCGAGGGCAGCGCTTAGCAAAGGGTCGATTTAATGATCCAGAGTAAGAAAGAATATGATAAAACAGAATGAAATGAAACAAAATATATTACAATTAAAGGATAAGAAAATAGAATTAGACAATAGAGTAATGGAATTAAGAATAGAATAGAAAAAGAAAATAGAACAAGACTGAATAGAAAAGAAAGGAATAGGATGGAAGAGAGTAGAATCGAATAATACAGAATAAAACACAATACAGCATAATAGGTAAGACTACAGGGAGGGAGGAAAGGAGGAGGAAGAGGAAGAATGAGAAAGAGACATACAGTCGTGCATCATTTCTTTGGAAAGATAAATGACTCTCTGTAAGCACATGGCATCACTTCTCGTCCTTATTAATCTTTAAGCGCTGACCCAGAATCAGCTCTTATGATCTGCCTTAATTCAATCCTTTAAACACTAAAACTGACCCTACATCAGCTAAAGTCTGATTATAAAACTAGCAGTCTAAAAAAAAACTCCTTTAGTTTTAAGTGGAGCAGTTACTTCACTTTGTAAACAGTGAATTGGGAGCACAATTTGCATTTTCCTCCTCCCCCCCTAATGCTTGTAGATGATTGATGACTCATCGAGATAGACTAATGGGGATGCAGTCCAGGGCATAGGCTACATATTTCATCACAAAACAACCTTTCCATGTAATAGCAAATGTTGTAAATCAGTAGCTCAGATTACAGACAAGTGTGAATGCAGAAAGGCTAATGGAAATTCTAGATGATTTTATCAAAAATGCTTTTTTTAGAGTAAGAATCCCCAAATCATATCATGGAATTGCTACAATCTGTGTCATAAATGCATAGTCACACATTGAGTGTGCAAAATTAAGGACATTACTCTGTTTTTATCAGAAGTTTTAAATATGGCCGGCATTAGCTCACAGCAAACAGCTGTAACATGTCAGTCAAAGTTCAACCACACTGATGGATTTTATTTGTTTTTTTTTGTTTTGTTTTTGTTTGTTTTTTTTGCTGTGACATTTTAGAAATGTGGCCACAGTCCAAATCCATGGAACACTTTTCAAACGCCAAATTTATTCTCTGTTTTCATTTGGCTGTGTTATTGTTATCCTGCCGTGGACATCCTCTCCAGAAGCCCCGAGTGGATTGATACAGCTCAGTTCATAACACATAACACACACACAGTGAAGGTAGTCAGCTGATGTGTGTGCATGTGGTTCTTCTTGTTTAAGTGGGAATAATCATTAATTATGTATGTCTATATAATAAACCTCTGTAAATCTAAGTAGATATTTCACTTCTGTTGGCAGATGATAATTAAGACACTTAAAGTCATCATTATACTGTATGTCAGTTTGTAACATTATAGCAGCATTAGCTTCACAAGCTAATATAAGTTTTATATAAGAAACGCAACACTCTTAAGTTTGGTATTTTTGAGTAGTGTCAATGCGTGTTTGTATGTGCGTACGTGTGTGTGTGTGTGTGTGTGTGTGTGTGTGTGTGTGTGTGTGTGTTTTGTAAAGACACACTGCCTTTGAGGACAATGAATTATCAGCTTAAAAAAAAAGTTATTTTTTTGCACATTAAGCATTATAATAACAATATTTATGGTTGCATACAATATAGCATTACTATGATGAAGGGTGCAGTCCAGGGAGAGCTGGAGCTCATTGCTGACGTCAACGCTAGCTGAAAACAATGGAGGTGAAGGGGTATTTTAAGTGCCTTAACAATCCGTCAAAAAATGAAGTAATTGCATGTTTAAAAGACAAAAATTTAGACAAATGTTTAGTGGTGTCCTCGATTACTGACACTAAAACACTAAGTTAAACAACAGCCTATAACCCGTAAACGGCTGCTTCCAGTTGCGTCAGGAAACAGACATTTCCGGATTATTACC
>JAQLOL010000003.1:26894767-26910652 GCA_029783665.1 Naso thynnoides
CCGATCTCTCTTTAAATGAAAATGAGAAAAAGGATTTAAAAATCAGAACTTCCTCTTAAATTGCAATTCAAATCGCAGTCGCAATATCACTCCAAATAACTGCAATTAGATATTTTTTTAAATCGTGCAGCCAGAGACAAAATGTAAACAAACATGATATCTCACAGAAAAAGCTATTTGGGGGAAAATGGGCGGGGTTTATAGTGACACCAGTATAGTGTTTTAAGTACTATTACTCATGGGCATTTTACGCCGTTTGACCTTTCACATAGAGAACAAATTACTTATTAATGTTTTGTTATCAATTCATCCGTTGTTGTTTTTTCTTAACCTACATTATAAAATGTCCGAATATGATGGGAAAAAAAGTGAATTAAATGTTTCTAAAAGCTCAGGTGAATTTTCTGTCATATAAACAGTCAAGAAAAGGCAAAGAAAAATTATATGAAACAGAAAAGAAAAAGAAAAGGCCGGAACAAAACAAATGTCTGGCATTTGTGCTTGATTAAAAAATGTTTTGTTTTTTTATAAGACTCACAAGTCAGGAGATCTAAGATTGTCTGATATCACGAGACTGACTGCTCACAGATTGTTGAAACTGTTGGCAGTTTATATCCTATCGATCAACTACTGGATTAATCGACCTCTGTTTTCAGCCTTGAATAAAAATCTTCAGCTGCAGCTCATTTATTTAGACAACGAGGAATTTATCAGAAACTGCTTTTCTTTTCTCTGTCATTTGATACAGCAAAGTGAACAACTTTGGGTTTAAGATGGATGGTTGGATAAAACAAGCAAGTTGAATAAATCACCTCGTGTTTCAGGAACTTAGAAGTAGGGCTGTCCCGATCCGATATTGATATCGATATCGGTCCGATATCAGCCAAAAAAAGAATATCAGATTGTATCGGACTGCATCTAAAATCTCAGATAAAAGCAGTCCATTTTGCTCCAGTGCTTCCATTTAATTGTTTTGTTAATAATAAATGGGTCAGTTTTCCCAAACTATTGTTGCTGATTGTTCTCTGTTTGAGTAATATCACATGACCTCTCATCTTTTCTAACATTCAACACTACAAAATAAGTAACAAAAGTATGTATCCTTCGTGGCGTGCTGATATCGGATTGATATCGGTATCGGCCGATATTCAAGGCTGCAATATCGGTATCGTATCGGAAGTGAAAAAATAGTATCGGGACAGCCCTAATTTATAGGTCAGAAAAAATGATAAAGGAAAGCATGATAGTTTTCCTTTATCGCTCTAGTGATGTGGTCTGCCTTCTTAAAGTGATAATTCACTGCAAAATTCTGTTTTGCATATATGTAATTACCCTTAGATTTCTTGAATTTAAGATTTTTTTCCCCTTCCAGCGTTCCTCTGCAGTAAACGGACGATTCAAAAGTGTGAGCCACTCACCTTTGCCGGCAGTCTATGGAGGTTCACTCTTACAAGCAGCACACAATCTAAAAACATCCATCCAAAACTTTTGGCAGCTCTGTATAATCCAGTCTTCTTCATCTTCCTCTAATTACATTCTTTATAAACTTCCAAAACACTTTCTCACTTCATCTAGAAAGCTACTTAATCCAACACATCCAACCCAATGTTCTGTGACGCTTGTTACGGTTATTCTAAATGTCGGTGAAGTCCAGCTCAAAAACTGCATTAAGTCCTTTCTCTGCACCTGCCATTTTTTGTTTGCTTCTCCTTATTTTCTTCTAAAATACTAAAAAAAAAATCCCAAACTTCAAAGCAATTTTTTTTCTGTCTTGTAAGGCAATAACTTCTTATCAGCGAGGGGCTTTTCCTCTACAAAACCATTGGAAGTGCTTACAGAATCACATTCCACCAGACTTTCTCACCAGTAAACTGCTAATGAACATCTAGTTACGCTTTTATCGGCAGCGTGGGAGAGGGAGACATCTACGAGGCCAAAGAGAGCAGCAGATGAGAAGCAGAGTGCGGAATAACACGGGCTGCCTCCCTGAGCGCACATTGCACGGTGCATTTGCCGCTGTTGACTGCAAATCATTTGTGAAACACCTCAGCGTCAGCGACAGCAAATGAATCAAATGTTTCGGGCATCAGCCTGCGTGCCACAAATATGATGGAAGGGGCATCGAGGACGTCGAATGACGCGAGTGAAAGCAGCTCAATCAGAACTGAGAGACTGTGGTCGAAACTAGCTCCTGCACAGACTGGAGACGTTTCCTCACATAACTCTGGCTCGTGTATTAACAACAATATAATGTAGCTGCTGTGTTTTCTGCGCTGTATGCTTTAAGGAGCGTCTCCAGCAATTTGGCATCATCTGAGCTTCTACATGAGAAGAATTGAGAAAGGTTGTTGCATTGCGGCGTCTTGTGGGCTCAAGGAAGATGGACTGTATTTATATGGCGCCTTTCTAGTCTTTTCAACTACTCAAAGCGCTTTACGACACAAGTCAGCGCACACCCATTCACACACACATTTACACACTTAGGGCAGGTGATTTCTCCACAATGAGCCAACCTGCTCATTAAGAACTCATTCACACGCCTTCACTCACCAGTGGCACAGCCATTGGGAGCAATTTGGGGTTCAGCATCTTGTCCAAGGACACTTCGACATGTAGGATCGAACCGCCGACCTTCTGATTGGCAGACGACCTGCTCTACCTACTGAGCCAAGACGAGGATTACAGAAGTAGAAAAGTGTTACATTCGAGTGTGTGTATGTGTGTGTGTGTGTGCCTGCAGCGTTCACAAAGCTTCAGGTTCGTTTAACAACACCAAAGATTTAGCTGCACCTTGTACTGTTACATGGCATTGGCTCCAGGCTGCTTCTACAGGCAGCGTCCACGTGGATGGTGCTCGTGTTTTTCCCTGACCGTGGAAAACATATTCCATGATTAAAAAAACCAACATGTGATCTACTCAGACGAAACTCTTGACTGCCGGCTATTTTTTTTTTTTTCCTTTGTGGACACTGGAGAGAGAGACGCTGATTTATGCACCTCAAACTGCTTAAATGTTAAAGCTCCTCTGATTTATGGCAATGAGGGTGATTAATTCCCGTCTTCACACAGCAGTTGCATACACGGCTCAGCGGCAGAGCGGAAACACTCTCCTGTGTTGACAACAGGGGCTGAGTTAAGAGGCACCACTGTAATTTAATTTCCATTTATTGCACTTTTACTGCACTTACTTACTCTACACTTTATTTAATAACCCTAACCCTAACTTGAGCGCTGAATGAGTGCATACAACAGCTGTCTCTGAAGCTTTTTTTTTTTTTGGCCTTAAAAATCTGTTTTAATATCGGCACATATCGTAGACCATAAAAGCCCACACTGATATATCTGCAATGGGCCAATATCAGCCGCTAATATCAGCAAACCGATGTATGGGTTGAACTGTAGTTAGCATAATGCTTAAAGCAAATCACAATAGCCGTGCCATCAGGACTAAAAATGATGACCGTCCCATGGCTAGACATTTCAGAGAGAAGCACAACAGCAGTCAGTCCATCCCGAAAGCTACTGGCACTGATCACATCCCAGAAACAATGCACAGAGGAAACGGGATCAAACAACACGATCGATGTAAAGGTTTATGGATTTGGAAGTTGGGAGCAACTGACTACCCAGGCCTGAGTCAAGATCTAGCTCCGGCTCATTCCCTATAAGGTTTAATCTGTTGATGTAGAAGATATATCTTGTTTATATGTATTTGTATTGTTTTGTATGTTTGGGATGATGTTGTTGTTTGAGCACACACGGACCGTGAAGTTGTGTATGTTTTCACTTTGCCTCCCTCGTAATATGTGTATATTTTTTCTTCCGGAGACTGCCCCCTGTCGACCCTTAGAATCTAGAAGACGGCCCTTTGCTGAACCTGTCTGAAACGACGGCGTAGCCACGGGCGTGTCAGGCTGTGCCTGGGCCACCCAACAGGCAGCTGGCACACCAAAACATATGCAGAATAATTTGTTGTAGAGTTAGGCCACTAAAATGTTTATGTCTAAACTAAGGTTGTAATCCCCTGTTTATACTTGCCTACTTGTTGGTTTTAACATACAATGATCTTTCTTTGGTGAAAAAAAAACCCTGCATTTATTCAGTTTGATCCCTCGGATGCATTAACGGGAGCTCAAGGCGACTCAGCAGGGACTAAAAATGATCTCTGTTGCTCCAGACAACAAATCTATTCAGTTTGTTGGTTGTGTCCAGTTTTAATCCAAAATAATCCCAAACAGTTGATCTTGTAAACTATTCGTCTTTGCAACAACTTCTATTATTGCATTTGCTGAAATTGTCATGTGTGGAGGAAGACTTCATCTGCGCGCTAAATTCTCTATCTATTGGAAATCGGCGGGCTGAAATTGGCCGGTTGGAGTATTTTGGCTTGTTGCCCAACCCTGCCTGTAGGAAGCACCGTGGAGAATAATGCGTGGTTGTATTTTTATGAAGTTACACAGATGAGTTGCCTACTCAGTGAACGCCCAGTTTTTCGGATGCACACTCAGAGTCTTTTCTGGCTACGCTAGTGGTCTGAAAGGGAGGGACTGAAGTGAACACTCACTAAAAACTGGTGGACTAACTGCTGAACGCTTTCACCTGTAGGACTGACTCATCCTTAGTGTACAAATTCGTCATCACAGGTTTGTGTGCAACTTCCTGAGGAAGGCTGAGCGCCGAAACTCGTCATTGTTCTAACTGGTCATTGTTTGTAATAATGTTCTATTTCTAGAATCTGCCCATTTATTAAAGCGTTTTAACCCCTTTTTCTAAAGATGTGTGCCTTGGTTTCCTTTTTCCGGCTTTCTCAAGACTTTCTGATACCCTCCACCAAAGAGCGCCGTCTTTTTGTACTGTTATTAGTTTCAAGAAGCTCTCCGGTCTCTTAGCTTTTTATTAAAATCTCAATAACCATTTAAATATGAGTATCAAAGTTATTCTGTGCATTTTCCCTCAATATTTATTAGATTTGTGTCCAAAATCAGCATATCTATACGGTTTCCATCGACTTCATGTGAATGGGAATGAACATCAATGTTGTATCTAGGTCAAATCCAAGAGTACATGTGTTTGCATCTCAGCCGCAGCCACAAAACATCAGTCGCTAAAAACTTTCAGCTGCTGCCGTCACTTGGAGACTGAGAGCCTTAATGCCTTTAAAGTTCTGTCAACAAGAAACATTAAGCACAGCATTTCTCAGACGCTGGCTGCGATAAAGCATAACATCCACCCCATCATTCATTTGATATGAGCAGAAAAAGAAGACATTTCTACTCGGCTTCCCTTCCAAAACCTTCCCAAAATATATGGCTCTATTTAAGCAGGATATTAGTCGTCTGCAGTGACAGAAACAACCTGGAGGATAGCGAAAAACACAACAGATGACAAATGTTGCCAAGAACTCAGGCCATCTTGTTGCAGCCAGAAAAAGGTTGTTTGTTCCTGCTGGGGGAATTTTCATCTTATCAAAAATTCTCTCAGCACAATCATCTGAGTGCCACGTTCTGTTCACACACAACAGGTCTGACATTTGCCGTCCCTGTAAAGCACGAAGTGTCGGGCTTCATCGTGTGCAATCCATTTGCTCCTCCACTACTTGACAGTTTGCTTCGCTGAAGCCAGTAGCGCACAAGTCTGTCAGCCTCTATACATAATACATTAAGCAAAGGGGCCATAAGCTGCCTTCTCCTTTGCTCCTCTCACATCATGCGAAGCTACACAACAGCAAACACGCACACGTACGCTGTTACAACATGAATGTCTTGTGGCGAAACTATCAATGATTTCACTTCTAAAGAGTCCATGTTTCAGTGACATTCAAGTGATGCCTTGCTGGCCACATCACGGCCTTTTTTTTTAAGGCTAGTTTTTGCTCTGAGCTGCTGGTTTTTGCTCTGCCATCACATCGACTCATGTTGTTCTTTGGTAAACGGTTACCACCACAGTGGCTCCGAGAGCAGTTCCTCATGAAAGCCAGGTCTGTCTATTTATTAAACGCCTGCCTGCAGGTCCAACGGGTCAGCGTGAGCGTGTGAACGCTGGCGTCCACAGCTGAAATACACCTGACGAAAACTCTGTCCTTCAAAGCTATGCAGTGAGCAGCACCGTCGAGCTGACAACATCTGCAAGGAAAAGTTGATATTACAGACTAATTTATTGGTGCTACATCGCTGCAGGTGCAACACCTTTAGGGAGCAGATGCTGGAGGCAGAGAGGTGAGCGGCTGTGAGAGAAAATTCAGAGCGAAGCTCAAAACTGTCACATAAGCCAAATAAAGTTTATTTCACAAGAAGAAACACTCGGCTGCAAAAATCTGATTTCGGCGTTACAGGGGGGACACCAAGAAGGGAACTGTTGATTATGTGGAGGGTGTATCTTACCGAGCACACACCGATATTCCCCTTGGATGTGTGCTGCTGTGCTGTGGCACTTATCCTCAACCAGCCTCTCTGCTGTTCTCCTGCTTTTACTTTCCTTTACAACTTGTCTTACAGTGTTGACCCTCAGTGTCCTTCAGTCACTAGCGATACACAAGATGCACAACACTAACAGTAGTTACCTAATGTCAATTAAGGCAAACGTTAGCTTTAGCTTGTTACCATTATTTAGTAGTAAAGTAAGACTACTGGTGAAGTCTAGCATCTATTTGTGTACTAAGAGCTAGATAGCTAGCTACTTACGTTAGCCTACAGCGTCCAATTCCCCTTTAATTTGAACCTTTTTCTGTCTTAAAGACCACATGAATGTCAGAATGCCATTACTCCATGAATTGATGTATTTCCTGTAAAAACAATAAGCCAGGGGGGGACATGTCGCAGATTGTGATTGGTGTTTACAGTGGCAAATCGCGCTATAAACATGCAGCGTAAACATGGAAAAGAGTCACAAGGAGAGCCTTCTCTCTGCTGTGGAGGACTTCACGCCACCACCATCACCGACTCCAGCCGATTTAAGTGACTCAGACACGGATGGAGGGGAGGAAGAAGAGTTGCTAAGCTTTGGAGCAAGGCCGTACGTGTTCGAGCAGCCCTCTACTCATCCTGGCGCTGTGTGGTCCTGCTCCCTACTCCTTCATTACTGACAGTATTTATATGACGGGGGGGGACAGAAATATTCGAGAAAGATTTTTTGGGCGGAAAACTAACGTACGCCCCCGAGTGCGGGATGAGCCATCAATATTTTTAAAACGTCTTCCAGGAAATGCTTACCTGTAACATAAAATTAAGCAAGAGCAACACATATCTGATTAAAAAATAAAAAACAGATTTTCATTTAACGGAGACTTCAAGTGAACTATAAAAGTAATCACATTCAGAGCACACTCTCTCACTCCACACATATGGACTGAACCATTCTGAGGCATGGGTGGGTGGGGACTTTTGTTCTTTTGTTTGCTTTTATAATCAGCACAAGTGCTTTCGGTGCAAATTATTATGATATTTAAAATAATACTAAATAACAGAGTTATATTTTAAAACCATATGATCGGGGGGACTCTATCTGAAGGCGGGGGACATGTCCCCTGTGTCCTACCTGGGATTTACGCCTTTGCAAACATAATACAGTGCACAAAGCTTATAATGATCGGACTGCAGCCAAACTGTAGAAGATTTTTTTTTCTCGTGCAGTTTACTATCTTATAAATGTTTTTATCCATACTGAATATCTATAAAAAGAGACTTTAATGTGCCAGCATCAACAGTTGGAAGCAGCAGAGGGGTGACGGTGAGGGAGGAACTCCGTAAGCAGATTTCTTGATCACTATGAGGCAAATTATTTAAACGGCTTTTGTATAGGAGTGATTCTGTCTCAAGCTTTTTGCTTCATACAAGCCGTCAACAACCCTAAGCTGTCAATCGCTCTGAGCGCTTTGCACTGTTCTACATTCAGCGAGGATTGAAAAATCAACTTGCTTTCGAGGAAGCACACAAAACTTCCAACCCTGACAGTTAGGGCAACACCTGATTAATTATTTCAAGACTTCGAGTTGAGTCTGCCTCCAGCTGATGTGAAAAAGGAGAATGATACGAAGCCTCAGGCTAAATTATCTACTAAAGATGTGACCCCGTCCAAATTGGATCCTCAGACGAGCAATCATTTTTGTTAAAGCAGCTGCCGAAGCTGAGGTCATGAATCCTTCAACTGTAGCCTGCAGGCCTGCTTTCCAAAACAAGACTGAATTAATCCATAAACAAGACAAGTGAAGCAGAAAGTTAAGCATAACGACGAGACTGCTCAAAGTGTGATGGGCTGAAAAAGAGCAGCAACGCTAGACATGTAAGGTCCACAGAATGTGTCTTGTTTTATATCCTGTACTTTGAGCAACAAAGGTAAGAAGCAGCAACAACAGCTTCCTACACACCTTCTGCCACCCAACTGAGATATGAATAACAAAAAGGAAAAGCAGAAACGGTGCCATTATGTAAGCACTGAAGGTAGAATGAAGGAAGGGAAAACAATCTTGGTTTGCTACAGTAGGCTGGAGAGCTGTCTGCACTCAGACAGCACCAGCTAAGAATAATAATCACCAGTCACAAGACAAAAACATCTCAAAGTTTTTGATGCTGTTCTCTTAACTTTGCAGAAACAAGAACGCTTTGCTGCAAATTGACAATTTGTCTACCAAAAAGACTGAAAACGTTCGTAAAAAAGTTTTGCTTCAGGGGAAAAATCTGACATTTTCAGACATAGAGGGTTTTTTTTTTTTTTTTTCTTGTCAGAAACTTGTTGAACTGTGAAATAAAATAAGTCCTTAACTCTTACAAATCAAACATGCTGCAGTTACGTCTTCCTGTCTTTTGTCTTGGTTGGTTATAGTTTGTTAAATATTCAGTTAGTACTTAAACAAGACTAGGTACGCTTAGTTATGGCCGGAACTGGATCTGTGGACGTCAGGACACGTGTGGATGAATAATGTACAGCACTGCCTGTGTATCATGCAAATTATCTCACTGAACTCTAAGTGTATCGTAGTTTAAGACGTTTTTCATAATGTGTCGTGGCTGTGCCACACCTGGTGTCACCAGAAAGAACGGCAGGCAAATTATTTGTATTAATTCTTAAAGATTATCTGCTATATTTTTTTGTCTGTGAATATAGCTTCCTCCTAAATTGAATATATTTGTGTGTCGGGATTTTAGTTCATGTTTATTGGTCCCCGCCTTGCCGCTTCAGACTGTGTTCTCCTGATCCACACCTACGGTTGCATGAATGGGGCGAGCCTCTTTCTCACAAGGCAAAATATAAGTATGCATGTTCAGAGTGTTGGCTGTGTTCATGTTCATGTGTTCATATATAAAACGGTCTGTTGGACTGTATGAATGAAGTGCACGGCGAACAGGGCCAAGCAAGTGGGCGAGACGTCATTTGTCGCCATACAGGCAGACGAGACAACTGATGCCTGTTGTAAATAAACCACAAATGGTGATTGTGCTCCGATGCACGTCGCCTGACAGTGCAGTGACAGAGAGATTTTTGGAGTTTGTTACAGACGCTGATGAAAGAGACAGACCCGTATGCCAAGTCTGTTCACTGCCATGCCCACCAGCTGAACCAAGGAAGAGCGTCCTGAAAGTGGTTTTTGCAGATTTGACTCATTTTGAAACCTTTTTCTGTGGAGCACCTAAACGTGTAGCGGCTCTTGCAGAGGCCACACGGAGACGCATTCCAAAGCCAACGCAGGGCGACGGAACTTTAAAAGTACAACTGTTAGTGGAGTTTGGGAGAACCGTGCTGCGCTGCTTCAGTGTCTGAAGGACATACGCACACAGCCAGGAGGGGATGAGGCCACCATAAGTGAGGCATATGGCCTGATAAAAAAAAAACTTCTGCGGCTGCTAGAATTCTTTTCACTGCTAATGCCAGAAGTGGATGTTTTATACAACACACGGCAAAATACGGCAGCAGACTGATAAAGTGGCCGCCACTGATCATGATGGAGCAGAGAAGCCGGGCCGACGAGGAGCCGACACAGCACCGGTGATGAAGGAGGCGTGCGACATAGTCATCTCTCAAGTGTTAGACAGGTTTTCACGGAGCGACTACCTGATCGCTTCAAAGCTGGTTGACACTTCGCTCTTCTCACAATTTGTCCTGTCATTTCCTATATCCCAGCTCGACTGTGCTGTGAAACTACGGCCTATAGGACACATGAAGTGTGAGCCACCACACTGAGCTTCATGCTGGTAAGACGGCCCTGTCTCTGTTAAACTTAGAGGAGGCTTTTGCTGAGACCAGCATTTTGAGTTCAGCTCGTCTCTAAAATACGGGGTAGGTCTTGACAAGTGTCAAACTTCTACCCTCTCCTTTTCGGACATAAAATGTTTATTTACGTTAACATAAGTTTGACGTATGTTTTATACCAATCTCACTGATGCCGCATGTTTAATTCTTCATTTTAATTTTTATATGTTTGAAATAATTTTTTTTTAAAAAGAAAAAGGAAAAAAAAAAGAAAGATATAGAAGAAATTGCTGCTGTTCTTCTTCTTCTTGTTTCACATCGTTTGCCATCCAGCTCACTGGCGCCACCCTCAGTTTTGGATTGTTAACTGCTCTGCTACTTCACTCACACATGTGCATTTCATGGGGTCAGTCAGTCAGTCAGTCAGTCAGACAGTCAGTAAGCTCCTGACTTGTTCCTAGCACGGTTCCCTTTGGGACCTATGTGCCACAAAAGCACATAAAAACGTCATTTTTTGCAGATATTCTATGGTTATAAAATAGATTTGTTACTAAAACTAGTGTTTCCAACTCGATAAGATATTATCAATGTAGCACCAAATCACAAAGAAGCTCTCTCAGGGCACTTCTCACACAGGGCAAGTGTAATCTCTAATCTGTAAGATATTATTTACACAGAACTAATGATTGGAAACATGAGCAACGCTTGATGAAAAACCTGCAGCCGCCTCAGGGAGGCGTTACTACGAAGTAAATGTTGAGCGACAGCAGCAAGGACTTCATATTGAGTCAGTCGCGTGTCACTGTGGATGATCGATTTTCTGCCCTGTAGCTACGGGAAAGGTGGCCCCACCTCGCTGCTGGAGTGTGTTTTCTGCGTCAATGTGTGTGTGTGACGGGCAGAGACCTGACTGCAGATAAGAAAGGGATCGATGGAGGTCTGCAATGGCTCCACGTTCACACGACGCACTCTCGCTGCATCGTACAACACCATCCACTGTCCTTCTGTCTTTTATCCACACATATGTTGACGTACCTGCATGTTTCATGCTCACTCATATCTTTAATCTCGTGTTTATGTCGTAATCAAATGATATTAAGAAAACATACATCTCACATCTCACCGTCTGTGAGATCATCAGCTTACGGCGTCACCACAACATCTCTGTTCTTTTGTATTTTACCTAGAGAACATTATGTATTGATACTTCTATCATCCTGTTCAACAAACTTGGTTGGATTAAAGGAAAACAGCACATCGTAAATTCTTTCTAGATTTGCAGGAGCAAAGTCTGTTTTCTGCAACTGATGGACAAGAACGTCAAGAACCTCTGCCACGAACTGACACAGAGTATTTGACTTCAGTCAGTCAGAATAAGACGAGCGAACTGAAGCACTACGAATTTCACTGGGGTGAAAACATCTCTCACCTTAACCACAGAAACAGAAGGTTTCATCATATTTGTGGCTTGTACAAATGCACAATGTTGACACTAATTCGTTGCCAGAAAGTAGCTAAAAACTCAAGACAAAAGGGATAAATAGTCGGATAAAAACTTCCACATTCTCTCCTCTAAAAGGTAAAGGAGGAACATTAGCAAGTCTTAAAAAAACAAACCATTAGTACCCAAAATTTAGACAATAAATTGCTATTTCCAGAGCTTTCAGTGGCTCACTTGGTCTTTAAAATAAGCAAACTCTGCTTCTCTGATGATGACCGTGAGAGGGGGTTGAAAACCTTTGAAAAGCAAAACGTTGAACGTGACTAAAGATTTATTTTTCCCATCTGTGTTGTTAAAAACACCTGACGCCACACTGATATAGATGATTTATCTTCACCAAAGATAGTCAGTTATTAACACAAGATCGCCCACTTTACACTGTGCCAATGGTGGGCGGAGTCACATCCCCCATGGAGACAGTTAGGAACCATCATTCCTCGGCCTTGCCTGGAAGTGTTATAACGCCGTGTGAATGGGCAAACGCAGATGGATTTTGCATCGCATGATATTTGTTTGACGTAAGTTTTAACTTTTAATTCATGGTTTCACCTGTAAGATCATTCACATGTCTGTTCATGTCCGCTGTGAAGCGAAGCGGAAAGCACCAATTCCCAGATCTCGTGAGAGTGTGGGGCTGAGACAAAGACAGGTCTCCAACAAAGTTAATTTTCTCCTGATCTGTGTGTCTAAAAAATGCCATTTTTGTGTCAGAATGTTCGGATGATATGTGCCTTGTGAAAATGGGTCCAATATGTATCTTGGTGACAATGAGGCGCAAGAACTAATCATAATCAGAGATCACGTTCATTTCTGCCAAAATTAAAATGAATGGACTACATACTGCTTCTAGTCTCCTAAAGGGGCGGGGCAGTGGCGAAAAACCATGTGACACTGATACAGGAAATGAACGTTCAGTGAGAGGCGTCGCTCTCTATTAGCCGTCTCTGTCTCCACCCTCCACCTTCACCCAGTATCCTTTGTCGTCTCTCTGTCTCACCTGTGCAGTCCTGCGTCTGCCACTCCAGACACTGTCCATAAGGGAAGGAGATGACGTACGCCGAGGAGTCGACGCAGCGCTGCGTACTGCTGCACCACATGCACTCCATGGACTGGCTGGTGCAGTTGGCGCAGCTGGTGCGCAGAGAGCAGGGCGTCTTGCAGGGACGAGCACTCTGACTCTGTGGATTCCCTGAGACAAGAGGAGAACGAGACCAAGACAAGTTTTGGGCTTTTCGTTCATCACGACTCCACATATTTTATTAACCAGGTCATCTCTCTTTTTTCAGCTCACTCATTCTTTCTCACCAGCAGGTTTTTCACAGATGAGGCCGTCCGTCGTGGCCGTGCAGGGGTTCGCTTTCAGACCAGCCACCTCTGCACGTTCCAGGTTGGCACAAAAGCCCGAGTCGCTGGGCTCCCCGGGTAACCACCGCAGGCTGGTGTTGGTGAAGGGTGACATGTCCTCCCAGCCCCAGTACGACACATTGATCTTCCTCAAGCCAACCCACGGGGATAACCTCTGCAGAGGCAGAAAGACACGGGAATGACAGGAAGAGAAAAACAAGGAGACATGTTGGATTTAGCCACGTTAACCAAGAACCACATGCATTATCCCTGATTTATGTATTTTCCTCATTTGCCTACAAGTCTGAGAATATACTGCAGGACTCTTTTTGCTGGTCCTTCCTCTTAATATCAAATCACTCAATTATTGATCACCATGTACACACACACACATACATATATATATATATATATATATATATATATATATGGACATGTTTTTTATCTCACTACCAGTAGAAAGAAAGGTAAAATACTGAAGTGCAACTGCAGATTTCAAACTGCAGCATTTTAGAAGTGAGATCAACCTGAGAAAAACCATCACTCCAACAAACAATTTTCAGACCCAGGCTGGTGGAATTTATTTGAAACTGCTCTTCAAGAAGCAAAAAGTGGAGTAAAAGAGAAAATGTAAACCAAGTTTATCTGCAGTTAAGCAAGAGTTAATGCAAGAAAATTAAAAGCAGCAATTAAAATAAATCCTAAAGAAAAAGTTCTCCGACTGTACTGTTCTTATTCTTTGTTTGTCTTGTTTGTTTCCTTTTCTGTAATTGCTTGTGCGTAAGCACGTAAAGGAAAACACTGAGCAGACATGCAGTTCGTATGTACACAGGGACAGCGCGCTAGAAACTTCAGAACACAAACAGCATAACAAACAAACAATAATGCACGAGGAAAACAAAGCCTGAACGCTAACACTACATCGAACTGCTGATCTGGAGCTAAATCCACACTGTAAAGCAGTTTTAATAAGCAGCTCTCCTTTTCCCAGGAGAAGAAGAAGTTCTCTTTCACACTAAAGTTGATCCCAAATCAAACTTTCTGCAAATTACTGTAATAGTTATAAAAGCAGAAAGTCTAAATGTAGCAATTGTTTGAAGTGAAGTTCAGTAAACATTAAAATATGTGCTTAAAAAACATGATTTGTTTGATAATGGCTGTTATTTTACTTTTTTTTAAACTGTTGGTAATATTAAAAAAAAAAAAAAATCAAATATTTTTTCCCCAAAGTGCATTTGCTAGTTTTAGTTTGGGCTACGTTTTCCACAACAATTTATTTTCAGTTTTCTGACAGCTGCAGCTTAACACATTTCTCGACTAATTATTTTTATTTCAAGTTTTAGTTTCTGATAATAAACCATCAAAGAAAGATTTTTTTTTTTAAATATCTACAAAAACAGAGCTTTTTCTTCAGCAATACAGACATGAAGAAAGAGAAACACTTTCTGTCAGTTAACACTGTTCAAATACTCGCTCATATTATTTCTCAGGATGCTGCACATTCATTAAAAGTCTGCATGCGATCAAACTTGTCAGACGTTTCCAACATAAACATCACAAGTTGGCATTTCAGTGTGAAAACATTCACATCCTGTCACTCATCTGGCATGATGAAGAGTGATGATGAAGCTGAGTCTTGTCTCATGTTGGGCCAAGAATAACATTTTTTTTTCTTTTTTAATCCTTCAGTACATTGGTAGAAACTTCTACATGCTCTTGTGAAAACTTCTTGCGGTGCTGGAGGACCATCTTTTACAAGTCTGCCCGTAAAAATAAGACGGACTATAAAATTTCTTCACGCTGTACAAGTTAAAAAATTTCAACATCTTTACATTTTTGCATCTTAGGAACATTTCCACATCACGTTTTCATCAGATGCCGATTCTGATCTCAGGCAACAACAAACCACACTGCTGCGTACTTTCATTGATTAGATGTTGTTAAACACTCAGGTTCAATAACTCAATGTTTATGATGACCACACACTCCCCTGCATCTAATAGTAAATAAGTGTGTATTTATGATGCCAAGGCAACACATTGTCTGGCATCTTTGAATAAATCACAGTCTCACAGAAGCAGCATAGTATTAACTTTCTGTCAAATAATAAATTCTAGTAACTGCGTATCACTCCAGTTTCCCACATTAATCTGCAGGTCGTTACAGAATTTAAGGCTCCGCAGAAATGATAAAGGCTGCTGACGATTTAATTACATTTAGACACAGTTATTTGATTGGAGTATTTACAGTGTGTTTGTATGTATGTTGTCATAAATGCACTACGGCTCTGTGAAGAATTTGCATTTGTTATTTACGAACCATCTGCATGAGATATAGGTCTTTTTCAACACATAGTGTATCAAAGTTACATGGAAAAACATCAAACTCGACTTTTTTAAGTTAAATAACCACAAGACATCAGGCCACTGCGGCAAAAACTGCTGAACTTTGCTCAGGCGGGAGTTTTATTTTTAAAGAGAACACACACGCCTGCAACTTTACGGCTTGGCTGCAACTTTAAGCTCATTGAATTGCAGGTTTGATGTTTGGCTTTTATATCACACATGAGCTAAAGTGATGTAACACGGCACAGATGCAGGCCTGAAAGATTACAAGTATTTTTTACCAGCACTGTTACACCACCCACCTTGTCTTGCAGCTGGTATTTCTGCAGCTCTTCAAGAACAAAATTGACCTGTTTGTCTGTGAGCAGAGAGGCTATGTTTCCTCCCAGGTTCTTGCAGTAGTGCTGGGCGTTGTCATAGCTCTCTCTGCTGGAGTTGATCCTCAGGCACGCTTCCCCCACATGATGCCAGCCCTCCCCACACAGCTGACCTGCACACAAACAAACCTTCATT
>JAQLOL010000003.1:26917654-26933031 GCA_029783665.1 Naso thynnoides
ATCTAAGGGATGTACTCTCTGGCCAAACATCGGGGGGAGTATTCTCCACTCCTTCTCCTCTGTGTCCTCTTGCTCCTTTTCCTCCCTTACCTCTTCCTCTCTCTGCTCTGCCTCTCTCTCCTCTTGCTCTTCCTCTTCTTACTTAAATATCTCTTCCTCCAATTTTCCCTCCACTTTTGTCCTCCATTGTTGTGTACACCAAATAACAAACCTGACTCTTAATTATGAAACTCTGATTTCTGTGTGTTCTGATTAGTTACATACGTCTTCACGTGTGCATTTTGAGTTTTAATGTTTGCTAATTGAGTGTGGTGTTTCAGTGTTTGTGTTTAGCAATTAACACACACAGAGTTTCAGTTTTGACTAATGTGTCTAATGCAGAGAAGTGTGTGTAGTGTTTGCAAAATACTGTGTGTGGCGTTAGTTTTTAGATAGTTTTTAATTTCAGTGTGTAAGCGATCTTAAAAAACTGAATGCCAATGGCGTCATCACAAGTATAGCAATACAAACGTGTGTGTGTGTGAGGACACTTTTTGGAAAGTGACAGGCCTTTAAAGGGCTTTTTGAGGGTTAAGACTTGCTTTTAGAGTTAGGGTTAGAATTAGGTTTTGGTCAAGGTTAGGGTAAGGGGTTAGGGTTAGGCATTTAGTTTTGAAGGTTAAGGTTAGGGTAAGGGGCCAGGAAATGCATTATGTCAAGGAGTGTCCTCACAAGTATAGCAGTACAATCATGGGTGTGTGTGTGTGTGTGTGTGTGCATTTTTAAAAAGTTTGGCCATGTTACCTGAATCCATTTGGAAGTTATGTGCCTCTTTGTTACAGGCCACTCCCACTGCCATGCCCTCTGTTGCCAATTGGCCCGAACAGTTATTTAGCCGTCCTTTGGCTCATTACTAGCCAGGCTAACGCCCACTGGTGGTCCACTTAATTATCTTAAGCTACCACACAGTCAGAGAACTCTCAATACACTTTGGTTTTCTCTGGCCTAAAATGGTACGAGCCAATCAGCGAACAGAGGAAGGGCTCAACGCTATGTTGTCGAACTCAAGCAAGTGCTTTGTTTTGACCAGCAAGGATGGAGTTTACCGAAGCAACACACAATGTGTTATCATTGATTCCCCAAACTGAAGAACTAAGGTCTGAACAACAGGAATGTCTAAGACATTTTATCGAGGGGAATGATGTTTTAGCTTTACTTCCGACGGGCTTCGGCAAAAGTTTATAACATACGTAATGACCAAGCAGTAGCGATTGGTCGAAGTTGAAAATATCCCGCCCACCACGATGCAAACGTTTCTCAATGGAGAGTGGCCAGACGCTTCTCACAAAGTGAAACGATGTGGAGGCGGATGGTTAACCAGGCTAAGAGATCGCCCCTATATTCTACAAATGTTGTTAAAATCGGACCGTGCGTTTACTTCAGTAGATCTCAGACTGCATTTTTTTAAAGCCCAATCACTGCCGTTCTTGTGGAAACAGGGTACAGAAACACAGGACACGTGAGAGTTGCCAGGTAGAGGTAATTCACCCTTCTGAAGAGAAAGTCTGCGTTTATTTGGTTGGAAATCTCTGGGCAAGAGAGAAAGAGGGGAGTGGTTGAAACTGAAGTTATTACGCCTGGAAACATAGTTCCTTACAAGTGCTGTCTTCCTAGCTCGAATATGAGCGTGAAAAAGGATTTTGACACAGATATTCTTTTAAAATAACATTATTACACATTTTTAGGTACTTTTCATAACATTTATTAAATACAGACAAAACGTAAACAAACATGATATCACATAGATAAAGCTATTTTGGCAAGTTTTTTTGGGGGGGTTTGTGTAACCTGTGTGGCCGATGTTCACAATGGACAATGACATGTAGTGTTACTGGTGCCCCCCATTTAAAGTAGCCTATCTATTATTCAGAACTGACAATACAGCTATTAGCTTGATTGCTTTTCATGCAAACCTGAAACAAGCTGCCTGAGAAAGCTCCTACATCTACATCTGGTGGAGACGGGGGTGTGGGGGTTTGAACTGAGCCTAATTACTTCAAAATGAGGTAATTGTTGCTGCACTGACCTTCTGTTCCTATAATTACTACATGCAAACAAACTTCAGAAGCCAAATCATTTAGAATAATTATTATTCTCATGAAAAGGGATTTGAGAGCAGCACTCATGGGTGACTGTGATGTGCGTATGAGGGAAAATATGTTGACAAGACAGTGAAAATATTTATGGAGAAAGAGAATGAAACCGAGACAAACACATGGAACAGAATCAGCTGCAGACAGGAGGAACATACCAGGTCGTGCAGGGCAAAAAGCAGCAGGGAAATTGTGTTCGGGTGGTTTTGGCTCCCAGGAGACACATCTACTTTTGACCCAATGACAGCGAAGGCCTGGCCCAGCAGCAGCACACAAAGCCGGGTTAGAAAAGGCCGGGCAGGATGGAGGAGTGTAGGCCAGCACATCGTTCAGAAGGAGGCCCGAAAAACCTCCAAAGATGTACATGGAGCTGAAGAAAATACAAAGAGGATTATACAGAATCACAAGGGTGACAGAAACCTGCGGAGGCAAGCAACATCGCGACAGCGAGATAGCACCAGTTTTTAAGAAACAAGAAATGTCTGCAGAGATGAAGAAACGTTAAGAAAGCGGGGAAAACCTTTCAAAAATAAAGCTGAACTTTGCTTGGAGGGGAAAAAACGAGGGAGAAAAAGTGGTTTGAAGCTGGCCTTTTGAAGTTCAAAGCTGACATTTCTGGGCTCACAGCTGACTTTTTGCAGCGTAAATGGTGCTAAAGGGTCACACCATTATTTTTTGAGTTCAGCAATAAGTCGCACAGCACCGTGATGGAACTCTTGGAACGTTTTGAGTTCGAGCAAATGTTGTCAGTTACCGTGGAGAACAATTACGCATATTTTTGGTATTTCACTAACCTATAAAATGCCCTTTACTCTTTAATTTTAGAGACTAATATTCACAGACATCCTTAAACAAAAAAAAAAACATAAACAAAAAACAATCTTTTATTCGATACTATAGACATCAGTAGGTCAGAGGGTTATCTACATTAGGCAATTTTTCATGAGCTTGAGAACAACTGCAAGAGAAAAAATGGCAGAGACGTTCAGAGTGCGTCAGTTTTTTTCCTTATTAAGCTTCTTTTAAGCAGCAACGGTGTGAATGATGGACAACACAGTGATTAAAAAACTACATTTAACCTGATAGAAGCAACAAAACAACAGAGGAATTGCAACTGATCAATTTTTTTGCGTAAAAGAAGCTAAGGCAAAATCCACAAATACAGATTCAAAAAGGGGAAAAATATTAATAGAGCTCTTAAGGTGCTAAAAAGATGCAGAGTGCATAAATATAATGTATCTATACTGTACTGAGAAGCTGTAAAGAAAGTAACTGAGAGTGAAGCAGAGGAAACATCCACATATAGGCAAGACGTAAGGTGACAGACACAAGTTTTGTAGCAGAGATCTTCAGAGAAGTCAGCAGAGGAAGAAGTGACGTGCAAACTGAAACTAAATTTAACACTGAGAGAAACAGGGCAAAGCTCGAACAACCTACATTCAGAGCAGAGAGGAAAGTCGACTGAGACTAACAGGGCTAAAAATCATTCTATCAATTTCTGGAGAGCTTATATATAGAGAGAGATCTGATGATGATGATGATGATGATGATGATGATGATGATGATGATGATGAGCTGCAGTAAAAGCCTGTGAAAGCAAAGAGGAAACTCACCCATTGCTGACCACAGCAGAATGTCCAAAGCGGTTGACGTCCCGGTGAAGACCTGGTCTAGGAAGGACAGTCCACTCATCACAGGCTGAAGAGAACACACACAAACAAATCACTAAAAGCAATATTTTGTATTTGTGTGTGTGTGTGTGTGTGTGTGTGTGTGTGTGTGTCTGAAATTAAAGAGGTCAAGAGACAAAGTTGTTTAGCAGGGCATGCACTACACAATTTTATAAATGTTGTCCTTTAATTTCAACTTGTACTGTACGAGTAAATGGGCCACCATGTAAAGCCGAAGCTCACGACTTATGTGCTCACAGTGTTCAGTCCGATCATCAGCCACGACCTGAGGACTCACACTGTAAGAGTAAAAACGGGGACCGTCCTGGCTATTGACAATTGTCAATAAAGATTTGTTTGAAAGCTCAGAAGCAGGTTTGTTTACTCGCAACAATACTGACAAAGACAGGAGCAGCTGCCTGATAGTTTGTGCTATCATGTGTGCCGAAACCTCTACAAATGTCGTGCATCTGGACACACAGACGGATTGGAATACATGGACAGTAACGTTCTGGCTTGTCCATTTTGCAGAGAGAATTGGAGGTTAGTAAGCCACTTTTACTGTTGTTGATATGAGGGCTAACATGAGCTATGCTCTGATTACTGTACCGCTCCTTTTTTTTCCTCTTGTTGTGAAGTTGTCCGTCGCCATGGCATTCAGACCCTCCATTTGCCACTTTGGGCAGGCGCAGAGAGGAAAAAAGGCACTGATGTTGGCGAATTGAGTCGCTGTTTTGCTTCAGCTGTGCGAGAGTCTGAGTCGGGGAACCAAAATTTCGGACATGCGAGAAATTCATCAAATCATCCGATGGATGTTTGGGAACGGATAATCAGCCCGGGCTCGCCCCTGTGCACTATGCGGCAAACGACACCCACCAAAGCCAAAATGTGTCCTGACTCTAAAACGGCCATAAATCGCACGGCGTACGCCCAGCTTTAGAAAGAGGACTGAGCGCAGCTTCTCCGACCACAGTGATTAAATCAAGTATAAAAAAAATCATCATCCATCGCTAAAAAATCTTTCAGCTACTATTTTTTAAAGTACTGATGAATAAACCAGCACAATTTTATCAAAAAGAACACACTGCTGTTTAGGGATGCATGATGATAATTCTTTCAGCTGATAGATGATTGATAACCAATAAATGATTATCGGGCATCCCCGCTTTTGTTTAAAATATTATTGCACTCTTTACCATTATAATTTTCAAAGAGAGGAAAAATACACTGTATGATATTATTTTCATTTCATTCTGACAAAGGCTACAGTTGTGAGTCAGGACTGAGTGACGAGACTCTTTATCTATAATTTTACCTCACCTTTTATTTAAATAAGAAGCAGTGAGGAGAACAAAGCAGGGTGACCCCAAGCCCCCAGTTCCCAGTTTCATCACGACGAATAAGCGGTCATTATCGTAACCTTTTCACATCAAGTTGTGCTGATATGGAAAAGATAGGAGAGCCTGTCTGGAGGATGACTTCATAAAACACTTCATACCACCAAATATCACCATAAAGCATCGCTCTCTCTCTCTCTTTATCTCTCTAATTTTACAACTCTCTGATGTTTTAATGACCCCGTCGTGCTCCCATTATATTAATATGAAAATGACTTTGTGTGTGTGTGTAAATGTGCAATTTAGCCAGATGAGCCTTTCCAGAACGTAAACGGAGGGTGGGTGGAGTTGGGAACTGGGGGCCGCCAGGTTGCTAACGACCTCGTTAAGCTGTGTGCTAATTGGCAGCGCTTGTTTAAGAGCGAAGGATGAGCAGAGGACGCGGCGAGAGGACGGAAGGACGGGGCCGTTCCAATCAGCACCGGTAGCAACGAGTTCACCGGGAGCCGGAGTTAAAGAGTTAAAGGTCAGACGTATTAGCACATGAAAAGAGTGACACTGAGACCATCGTGCATCACTGAAGCCCGATAACACTGCAGCAGTTGGGTGCATTTGTTCCCTCAGTACAGCCTGTCAGGCGATGACTTGCAGGAATATGTAAACCATAAACTAACGTAATTAACCTTTATTTTTGTTGAAGACAAACCTTTCATATCTTATTTACCCAATCATCCGAAAACTGGCAAGAAAAACAAAAAAAGAAAAAAAAATTCAAAACAAAATAAAAACATTCTAAAATCAACCTTTTTCTTCCACACTTAACCTCTTTTTTCTCAGAGTTCATCTTCCTCTGAACACAACCTCTCTGCTCTCCTGTGTGTTTTGTGGTAAGCTCCACAGAGGGTTTGCACTGACGTCACTTCCCCTCCGGCACACGCCCCCCCCCCCGGTCAGACTGAGCGGCAAAACATCGATCATGCCAGAGTTTGGCAGTGGAAACAGTGAAACCGTGAGTTAAACAAATTACATCTGCTTGAATTAACGGCAGAAGGACTCCAAAATTCGGGTTTCCTGATATTTATTGTTACACTATATGATTCTGACACCAGGGAAATACTGGGAAAAAAGTCGGTGGGCACATAACTGCCTTTTGTCCACCGGAGGGGCATCCTTGAAGGCACTTCACAGCACTTTTGTGGCATTCTTTCCAATATTAGACAAGTTTAGACAGGTCAAAAATTGAAATGAAGTAATCTGTGATAAATTGCACAGTATGTTTCACCTGATTATATGTCATAATGAAAATAATATCCAAAATTAATAGAACGCTTTTTTTAAGAAATACAAAAAAAAAGAAAAAGAAAAAAACATGACCTGAGGTCAGTGAGGCTGTAAATACCAAAATGACCAACTGAAGTTCAAAACTTGTAATGTTCACAAAAACTTGAGTTAATGTAAAGATAGAGCACAGTATTAGGTAATAATTTTTTTTTTTTTAAATGGATTTATAATCATCTAAAATGGATCGGTGATCTGTGACCAGGAACATTATAGTCAAGCTGAAATGAACAAACAGGAGGGTCAACGACTGATTTTACCCCAAAATCAAATTTGCTGCCACAAGTCCATGTTTCTCTGACGTTGGTTGTTTCTGTGAATTGTAGTGATCCATTTTGCTTCTTTTTTCTGTAGCTTTTGGCAGTTTGTGACAATCTCCCAGTTCTGTTAAATCTCGATGTGCAGTCAATCACACAACAGCTCTTTTTCCATTTCAGATGTGTTTTTGTGCGTTTGGCAGCACGGAAACTCTAAGATAAAGCAGCCACAAAGTGTCTCTCTGCCACTCAGTGGACGCATCCGCAGTGACTTCCGCCGACGGTGACGTCATGTGCACATTCTCTATTTGCTATTTCTGCTTTACAGCCAGGTGAGTCGTGCTGTGACTTCAGTTAAGTGCACAGACGTGAGAGTGGTACTACTGATTTTCTTCTGTTTCCCTTTCCGAAAGAAAGCGAATCACTCAGTGTGCCAAATTGTTCCTTGGTACAGCTTGTTGTTTTTTTGTGCAAACAGTGAAAATTCATCCAAATATCCCCACAAATAACAATCAGACTGGGCATTTTAACAATGTATCATTTACTGTATGCAGGTCCAATGCAGTTACTCCACCTGTGCAGGCAGCATTGACAATTCGCACACGTAGACCTATCATGCAGACGGAGCAAGAGGGGTGCGCAGCAGCAGGTACGTGAAAACCTGCCAGTGTGATTTAAAAAAAGAAATTAGCTTAAATGAAACAGCTTTAATCAATTTCATTGGCACAACCTTTGCCATTGTTCAGGATCTGGGGCTATGCAGACTGCTGATGCTCTGATTTGTAATGGGGTTGTACAAGCCAAATCTAGTTAATATAAATAACATCTAAATTTACATTCCGCTTTCACCGCATCCCAGCAGCAACAAGTAAACCAACGAACACAGAGCTCTTAATCTCCCGAAAAATGATAACTGTAAACATTTTAATTGTGAAGCTAGTTGGGGGCAGCGCAGAGCAGCCTGAAAAAGGAAGCGTGACCTGAAAGACGTAACTCAATGAGCAAGTCTCCAAAGTCGATGCAATGCGAAAACGGCACATAATACACGCTCTAATTAAGTTTTGCAAAACCGTCAACTTTTTGCGAAACAAGCTGCCTGGCAGCTGCAATTACCTCAGACATTTTCAGCTCAGTCTGGAGATTTGAATCTGTGACATCCTTGTGGAATCTATTTCTAATTTTGCACCAACACTGATGTTTTATCAGCTGTATTTTAATATAACCTGTCAGGCCCGGGATCAAATTGTCACCTCTGCTTGGGTGATCATCAGTTAGCAGGGGCTCCAGGAGAACACTGCTGTTCAAATCTGTTGGAAGCAGTTGACACATGTAGCACTGAAAGTTCAAATATTTCCCAGTTTTAACACCTTTCACCCCCAAAATAAACTCCAGTCCCGCTGGAAAGTCACACTGTGCCCTTTTTTTACGAACTAAGTGGCTGTAAAGCAGCTGGCAGTTTATTTTCTCTTTAAAACCACTGTTATGTGTATTTTTTCAATTCAAAAGTATTATTTTCCCCCCCAACATATTATCGCAGCATTGTTGGTATTGTTTTGTTTAGGAGTCTGAGGAGAGTTTCACATTATTCATTTACACTACAAAAGATTCTGCGTTTTTTCAGACTCAGTAGTTTCAATTGTTTCAACCCTAACATGAGGCGTGTAATGATCATTTATAGTCCACTTGAAATGAAAAATGTATTTTTAATTCTTTTAGATCAAAACTCTGGTCTTATTGTTCACCTGTCTAACTATGGTAACCAAAAAAACCCCTTCCTTTTTTAGAACATTTTCTCCCTGTTAAAAAACAATTTAATGTGACTTTCATCATCTTGCCCGCAGCAAATTTAAACCAACAGAAGGCCTGTATTCCCCCCCCCAATCCTAAATTGTATCTGGAATCCAAAGTTCAAGTCCTCCGACGCTGCGACATAAGTGAGTAAGTGATTTTCTTTCAAAATAAAAGCCTGTGTCAGGCAGACAGTTGTCCAGCAGAGCTGCCTACAGAACTTTTATTCAGAAACAATTCTGAAGGAAGTCCAAACGATGTTGTTGGCAGCTTGAAATACGAGTCCCGAATTTATTCAATTTTCCTAATTTTTTGGATTTGACGGCATGAGAACTGGGAGGGTGTGGCGTGAGTGTGTGTGTCAGGGCAACGCGTGGCAGCTGGCGCTTCTGATTAGAGGCTAAAATTAGTCCAATCAAATTCCTCCAAAGGTTTTATTCATCTGTATGTTCTGTTTATATCAGAAAGAAGTCAGGGTACGGAAGTTCGATATTCTCTGAATGCTGTTTCAGGTGGACTTTAGAAAACCTCCCTGGCAGTTTTGGTACAATATAACAGTATTTAAAAAATCGTGCTGGGTCACAAAGTTTAAGAAAATGACACAAGCCATTGGCTACGACAATGACTGACAGTAAAGCAAAAATGTGGGAAAAGCTTTTTGTAGATAATCAAAAATGTTCAACACTGGGGCGTTTGGTTTTTCTGTGACTTCATGTTCGGCAGCTATGCAGCGTTTTCGCTTGTTACATGTTTTTGCTGCTTGTTTGTTTTGTGAAAAAAAAAAAAAAACTTCATGATGTGGAAAACCCTGTCACGATGGTGAAGTTTCAAAAGCACACAACACCTGACCTCCAAGCGACAACTAACACCAAAAACTTCTGCTTCTAAAAAAGAAAACATGATCAGAGCTTCAGTGACTTTTGATCTGGTCTTCGTGGCGTTTTGGGCTCACACGCCGTTACCAGCCATCCTGAGATTGATGCTGTCATATGTCCACTGAGGAAGTGAAGGTTCAAGAGATATTTATCAGCCCGCCACACACACAAACACATGAACCTACACATCAGCACAGATTTTAATTTCCTCTCAGGATATGAGAAAGTCTGTGTTAATAATGCATGGTGGGACGGAGAGAGAAATCATGAGTCCAGATCAAAGCAGGCGGGCGGGCCGAGCTGATGGACAGCTTGATCTGATCTGCACTAATGGAGAACTTGATGAAGATAGGCGAGAGGAGGAGGAGGAGGAGCATGAGGAGGAGGTTTGAATGGCAGCCACTGTCTGCTCCTCCAATATTATCGCAGCTCACAACATCTCCAAACAAGCTCCGTAAAGCCCTGGGCTTTTCAGCAGGCCGTGCCATGTGTGTGTCTGTGCGCAGCCGACAGTGTGTGGGTGTGCGCCTGTGGTGTGTCAAGTTGGAGAGGACCGCGTTTTTAATCAGAGTTCATTTTCCCCCCCAAATCTAATTAGAGGTGTGAGGGTGGCAGGGTTGAGGGGAGGACGGCAGAGCTGGGGGGTGAGAAGGAGAATTAAATACAAATGAAAAGTGCTTTCCGTGTCGACCTGAATCTAATGTGTGGCAGCAGAGGAGCAGGAGAAGCTAATAACGCCGTGTCGCCCCTCCAAGGTTAGCGCTTCAAAACAAAAACAAATTAGCACTCAAAACCCCTCCACTCACGGCGAGGGCAGAGGAGGGAAGAACGCAGGAGCAAATGAAGATGAAACAAGGGAGGGAGAGAAGTGACTTCCACAGGTGGAACAATTCATTATCTCCAAGAGAGGAGAGGAGAGGAGAGGAAAGAAAATGAAAGGTGGAGGAAAGAGAGGGGAGGAGAGGAAGAAGAGAAAAGGAGGAGGAAGGAGAGGAGGGGACAGAAAAGGAAAGGAAAGAAAACAAAGGAAAGAAAATAAAAAAGTGGAGGAAAGAGAGGCGAGGAGAGGAAAGGAAGGGAGAGGAGAGGAAAAGAAAGAGGAAAGGAAAAAAAGGAAAGCAAAGGGAAGTACAGGGGACAGGAATGTTGAGGAGCAGGAAAGACAGCAACCACTCGTACACAACTTATCTACACACAAAATGAACGAATAGAAATATTTTTTCTTTCTGTCATAAACATCTTTAACATCATCTCTCTGCAGCATCTTTCTGGCTTCATCTGCTCCCCTTTGTTTCTTTCCCGCATCGTTGCAGTGAGTCAGAGGTGGCGAGTGAACAATAAAGAAGTGCCGATTTGCAGATACGAGCGCTCATGAATAAATAATGATATTTATAAAGACAGGGGTGTGTTTGTGCGGAGTTGAGGGACGTGTAAATACACACATTTTTCGCGAGTGCTGATAGGTTAAAAAAAGAGGTGGCATTCTTTCAACACCACGTCGCCTCCAACGTCTTAAAGGTGAGGATCCTCTGTAAACAAATACTTTATTGTTTATTACTTTAGATTTTCCTTTTATTCACAGGCTTATTATCAGCCCCGTCCCGGCGTACCTTTATAGTCTTTAGATAGTTGTCTTCCACCGTCATCAGTGCTTCTTTCTCTCCCTAAATCCCTCCCTCATTTACTCTTTATTTCTCTCCCGCTCCATGTATATCCCTCTCTCCTTTCTCGGCGCCTTGCTCTCTTATTTCATCCGCTTCCTCGCATTCACTGCTTTATCTTTCCAATATTCTTGCTGGGTTTTTTTTTTCCGTTTTATTATATCATTTACAGCAGAGAGAGAGAGGAAACACAAAAGAACAGGGTGGGGGTGTCGGGGGAGTTCATCAAGGTTCATCTTTTTCTGCAGCTTTTAGTCGAACTTTGGTCACAACAGAAACCAATGACAACATGGCACCTCCTTGTCCTCTCTTATGGAAATCAGCCTTGTCCTTATGTTGCACACTTCATAAAGCAACAGTCTTTATGTTTCAACATCCATCTTTCATTCTTTCCCTCCCTCGTTGCGTTAATCTCTCTGCTCCCTGTTGTTTCTCTCCTGTAAAGAGTTGGTGTAATCCCTCTTTTCCTCCCCCAAAGCTCCCTCGTCGCTGCATTTCTCCGTCCCCGTCGAGGAACCAAAGCATCCTCGTGCCATCTGGTTTATGGTGCAACTGGGTAGTCTGTAATGGGATCCTTTATCATCCGGACTCACTACCTATCGTGCTGTCTCTGCATCCTAACACACTCCTGTTTTCTCCATCACACTCTTCTTTCAAAAGATTACATTTTATTGGCTCGTCACTCGTCAAGTTTTTCTTTCTCTATTCTCTTCAAAGAATATGCAAAGTCATCCGTTCTGCTCTGAATCAGTTGATGAGTTTTTCTCTTGGTTCGTTTTCTTAACACAAAAACATATTTAAGATGATTTTATACTTAAAGAGTAACTAAGCCCCCCAAACCACTTTCACTTTCAGCTGAAAACCGTTGCTGATAAGCACGTAGTAGTGGTTTTGATTGATTCAGGTCTAAATCTTTAAAACATGTGAGAGCAAAGTGTTTGAATTCGACATATTCTGTTACGAATACACACACAACCAACAAACACACACACACACCGCCATGGAATAGCAAGGTATAAGCTAAATCTGTGCTCAATCTGACTTCCCTGAAACCCAAACGACCGTTACTGCACCCGCCCGCTGCGTAGTCTCTGTTCTGCCCGGAACAAACAACGTTAACGCTACAACAACAACCCAACGAGGAAGTAACCGATCGACTTTTTGAACAGGACAGAGGCAGGCTGCAGTGAAGGAGACCACATGTCCAAACCGGTCTCTCAAACTTATTGCACGGCTTTGTTAAATGCTTGACTCTGATTGGTCAATCGCGTCATTCTAAGGTCTGTTATTTCTGTATAACAATGCAATCATCAATCACACAGTTTCAGGCACGTCTGCTGGCTTGGGAGTTTATTTTTTGAGGACAGAGCTTGTAGCCGACTGTCGGAGGAGAAGCGTGGCTCCTTGAAGAGAGTGTGGTTAAGCAAAGGTGAGACACCGGTGTGTGTGTGTGTGTGTGTGTGTGTGTGTGTGTGTGTAAAGCGATTGAAGAGAGCAGTTAGTTTAGCAGTTAAGCAGTTGCTTCAATGAACTGTGCTGACTTCAGCTGTTGGTAAATTCAGACCACAGTTTCTAAAGACCAGGGTGGAGTCTCCCGTGTCCTGTTTGACTACCGCTGGTAAAGTGAAGCAGAAACTTCAGCCGAGTTTCCCAACCACAGTCTGGATCCAAAACAGGAGACAGCTAACGTTAACACTACGTTACTATGAGAGCAGTCCCGACTGTAGAATCGATCGGACTATTTTTTTAGCGGAAGACATAAAATCATTTTTAAATCAATACAATAATATTTTAACAAATATTTTGTGTCATATTATTAATTTGTTTAGTAAATAGCCATGTAATAAACAGCAAAATGTCGAGTGAGCCAATCATTATTATAAATAGCATCACCTCGTCTGGGTTCTTTTCACAATAACGACCGGCTCACTCGACATTGTCCCTTATTTAAAGTTGCAGTAGATAACTTCCGCAAATGAGCTAGCAAGCTAACATTAGCTGTAGCATGAGACTGGTTGGGAAGCAAATCTGCTGCAGCGGCTTGCGTCGGCTCGCGCTTTATTTCACTTGTTGTCGTTCTCTTAAGTCCAGTTTGAAACGGTTGCAGGGAAAGCGGCAGCGGAGTAAACTGCTCAGTTCAAGCTCGAGCCGACTGACAGTGTGGCCTGCAGACACTCTGTTGTTGTCAGAGGTAAGTCAGAGCACAGCGAGCAAATCAGCTCCTACCGACATCACCTGTCACTAGGAAGCTCAGCGTAGACTGGCGAATCAGGACAGAGAATACACGGAGCGTCACTGATTTTTCTTTTTTCTGCGAAACCTTCGCCTCGGTGGCAAGGAAAACATCATGGTAAAAACATGACATGTTGGAGACCAAATTAGCAGCAAATGGTGTCATTTTTCAACCACTATTACACTGTTTGATCAGGTTACACATCATAATGACAAAGTAAAGCCAAAAAGTTGTCTAGTTTCTGGTTAAGGTCATCTAAGATATGTAAAAGAAATAAAGGATTTAGCCGACTAGAGTTAAGTTTCACCCTCCCCTTGGCAGCAGCGGAAAGAGGGGGAGGGGGGAGTCCGGTGGAAAGAAGCCGGCGGCCTATTAAAGGAACTGTGGACACGTGTGAAAAACTAAAATATGCTAATAGCCAAATCGAATTACAATCACTATACTCAAACTACGGCTGCGTCTCAAGTCTCTTCAATTGCATCCACGTTTCCCTCACGTGGGTCCTTTCCTTGCGTCTTAGTCCCGCCCACCGTGGATGCATGGAGAGACCCGAGGAAACCAAAAGGGAGGGAGGAGACGAGGACACACGTTTAAGAGAAATGAGTCGTCCTTTCCTCGGCGACCTCACATGTAGCGACGTCCCTTTGTGATGTTGCAGACGCAGCTGGATTTGCTGCAGAAAGTATCTGAAGTGTTTCCCCACTGCTGCCGTCTTTTTTCTCATTCAAGCCAAGTGATTTGGAAATAACTGCCCATTTATATGTTTCCACAAACACTACAAATTCTGTGTAGAGCCTCTCTTCTGTTTTTCCAATCTTCACTAATTCCCGATATGGCGAGGGTCTTTTATGTGTTATCACGTTCATATTATCTGTGTGTTAAATATCATTGCTCTCTGGACTCCTTCGTACGTCTTAGTACGTCTGAATAAATTCAATGCAAAGAAAGAAGTGAATATGGGCCACTTAAACTTGAGGTGCTTCTCTGCCATCTCGATCCAATGCTCCAGCTGTGGAGGCAGAGTTTTTATACCCGATCGTTGAGCTGGGAGACCTGTGCGGAGGATAAACTCGTGTATCCTCGCTCATCGCTCCTCGATGATCACTCCTCGTTCCTCAGTGGCGTCGCCAAAACAACCTCTGGTTCAAGCGAGGGTCGAGGAGCGACGAAACGACAAATAAGAGATTTGAGACGCACACTTTGCAGTTCTCCCGGTCTACTTTCAGTAAAGCCTCCTAGCATGGCCTGAAGTTTTACTTTTTTTTACATTCTAGATGCATTTTTTGAATCTCAGGAAAGAGGCGTCTCAGCCAGAACTTCAGATGTTCAGTTACACTTCGAGCTTCAGAAACTAATTAGCTAACATTTTTTTGCTCCGCCACATTCCACAATGGAAAGCACATCTGGGTTCAGATGCCCTTCTGCTCGAACTTGCAGAGGACATCTCTTGGCTGGATTGGATGGAGGTAAGAGAAAGCAGTTGGTGAGTCGATTAATGGCAGTAGGGTTTTTTTTTTCCCACCCCAAAACAAAGATCAGCTGTGGTCTGAAAGGGTTTGGAACAACCCAGATTTAGACCAATCGACAGTTCACAGTCAATCAACAGTTAAGGCGGTAACAATCTGAGCGTAGGTGAAACAGCAGCATTATCAATTGGCTATACAGTGTATTTGAGCTTTACATGGTCAGTGTGTGTAAACTGTGTCTCAGCTATACAATCACCGTGGTGTGCGTGTGTGATTACGTCAGACTTGCTCTTACCGATATCGTACGACATGAAGTCAGCAGAAAAGCACTTTGCTCCGTTGCTCAGTGACGTGTCATTGTGAGTGTTTCCCCCAAATACCAGCACCGTGCCGCTCAGAAGCACCGCAGAGTGGAGGTACCGCGCCAACCCGCTCTCCCTGAGGATCATCCTGCACACGCACACACACACACGCATGCGCACACACACACACACACAGAGTTAGAGAAAGACATGAAGAGAGAAGAGTGCAAAGCCGCAAGGTGAGAGATAGAAGTGTTAATTTGTCAGGTATGTGTGTATGTGTGTGTGTGTGTGTGTGTGTGTGTGGGTGGGGGGGGG
>JAQLOL010000003.1:26974406-26984463 GCA_029783665.1 Naso thynnoides
GATTAACACATACTTGACAGATGGCCGTCCGATGCTCCTCCCCCCCAAACACTCACATGTTTTTTTATGTACACACACACACACACACACACACACACACACACACACACACAGAGGCACAACCAACAAACACACCCAACAACTCAGCACAGCACAGTGGCAACTTCAGTTCACGAGCTGTGTCATCATCACTGCACAGTGCCTGAGGCCTAAAACACACACACACACACACGCATGCAGAGTTTGAAGCTCGTGTCAGCAGATGATGGCTCTGATGTCAGAAAAGCACTCTATTCTGTCTCCACTCAGCACGACTATCACTCATGTATTTTGTCCTTGAATGGCTCCCGTCTTTTTATCCTAACGCATCACAGAACCAGCAAGGTCTCCATATTTACACTATGCATAGTTACACTTTAATTTACTGCGAGCATAATGAGTTTGTTTTGAAATATCATTTGTTTGGGAGAGTATCCTCTTGTTTTCTTGTCACAGTTTGTGTTTATCAGGAACAAACATCAGCCTTCATGTTTAATCTATTGACAATACTTAAGCAAATATTTGTCAATCAGGAAGAAACACACTTCTGCATACATATGTAGGACACTTTAGGTTTAACACAAAAACAGCTTGAAAGGTAAATAAATCATTTCTACACAAAGTGCATGATGGCATGTTGCAGTTGGGTATAGGAAAAAATAATTTTGATGGGCCTGATGATGTCTATTTAAAGAAAACTGAGGATCAAACATTTTGGATTGTCTTACTGTAGCCCAGCATCCCTGTGAGTTACTGTTTATTACATTTGATCCCCTGATCAACACTTCAAAACAAATTATGAAACTTATAACTTGTTATGATTATTCATCCACATTTGGTAACAGAATATTTTTACTGCACTTGATAATTGAGTCCTGTAAGGATGGTGTTTTTTCCGTAGAACTTAAACACTATAAATAAAAACTAAAACACTAAATCTATGTGCTACACTGGAATTGCAAGGAGGTGGGATAAGGCAGTCAGTCCAGGTGGACAGACGGCGTAAAAAGTACAGCACTGTGAGACCAGAGTCCAAAGTTTGCATCCAGGACCCTGCTGTAGTTAGATTTATGCAAGACGGGTTCATTTCTGGGAGACGTGACCCCACACAGACGTCACGAATGTGGAAAGATGAACCATACTGGGCTCCAACATCATGTAGCAGAATTTTGGTGCCAGGCTAACATGTTAACTGCCCTTGAAGCATCAGAGAACAGACTGAAGGCCTTTACACTGGGCCTGGGAATTGCTAGATGCAACACAAAATGATATTATCCCGATATTTGAGTCACGATATATTGTAAGGTTAAGATATGTTGAGTGTTGCAATAACATTAATTACATTTTTTTCACCCTTTTCAACTGCAAATCATTTTCCCAAGAGTAAATTTTGTCATCATCTAATTCATATAATTAGAAAAAGGTTTCACTTTATTCATTTAATTTCAGCATCTTTTTTTAATTGCACTTTTCATTTACTCACCAGACGTTGAGCACTTAGCACCATCTAACGGACTGAAAAATCAATCGATTTTTATTTGTCTTTACCCAAAAAGTTGAGTTTTTATTTGCAACATTTATTAAGAATTTATGTTTTAAAAAAGCGAAAACAAAAATCGATACTTGGTGTCTATGAATTGCTATATTGTCCCACAAAATATTGCGATATTACGCAGTGTCAGTTTTTTCTCCCACCTGTACTTTACACAGGTTTTTTTGTTGTTGTTGTTAGCTTTTAGTGCGATTAATTTACACATCAAATAATATTTTTAAAACAGCTGATTGGGCATGAGTATTTTCACACAGGACATCAATATCACTGTGAAAAAGCGATCCTTTAATTTTACGAATCCAGATCAATTTTTCCGAACTTTCGTATTGCGAACAAAGGCATCAACCAATCACAATGGTTGTGCGGAATAAATGTCACGTATGTCTCCCACTGTAGAGCAGAAGTTTTACATGGTCAGCAACATGTTTTAAGAGGAATTGCAGGTACCAGTGGGACAAAAACCCACTTGATATTGAAAATAATATTATTAAAAGGATTGTTCTGACAAGATGGATAACAACCTTGGTGACCCGGCAAATACTGTTTTTATTATTATTACTTCACACAGGGAAGAATAGGAGCCTTTAGTAGGAGTCCTTCTACCACTGCGTGCACTATGGACTGGAGCTCAGCTCAGCTGTTGAAAAAAAGCAACGGACGAAAGCACTAAAATCAAAACAACGCAATATAACAACATCTATGTGATTATTTAACAACTTTCAGAAAAGTTCCATTAGCGGCCACTTATCTGTCTGTAGGCCAACATTACCGATGCTTTGTGGCAGGCTACCCCCAGGGCTGGAATGAGCTGTCGAAACTCTTACGTAAATTCGTATTCCTGTGTTTCTGTCACAAATTCTGCCAGCCTGAATAGTTTATATGTGAAATAATTGCCAGAGAGCATTTCGCATTTTTGTCTTGTTAATGTGTGACGTTCCTGGTGTGTAATGGCCTTAAATCAGACTTCTGAGGAAGGGGTTTAAATTCAAAAATTACTGTATACTTTGTAAATATTTCTCTTGAAGAACGAACAGGTAGTGAATTATTTCCACGCCAGTAACTCTCCTGACTGACTTGAAGAGGTGGTAAATTTTTAAATCCCATCTAGCAGAGTGTTGTCTGAACTCTGAGTCGCCTTAGTCCATTTATCAGGCTCCAGTGTGATAAATACAGCTTCCTCGGCTCCAGCTGTCTGAGAGGCAAAATCCTCCATTGTGGCTTCTGCACGCTGAATGATGGCTTTACAAGAGCAAGCCAGCAACGGGAGACTAGATTTTCATTTTATTCTGTCTTTCCTCTGTCAATTAGCACCATCAACATCCTTTTCCACAACCCCCATAGTGCATCTCTGCTGGGAGATTCTCACTCCAAATGTTTGATCAGTGTGAGTTCAGTTCACCATCGCCTCAAGTTTTCCTGGCTGCCTGCACTTAGCATGCAAGAGACAAAGTGGGATTAATGCAGCGGTTTAGACTAGCAAACCTTGGGCAAACAGATTCACTTTGATGTGCTGCTTTAAACACTATGTTAAAACTGCCACATGCGACCATGACACCAGTCCCTGAGTGTTTCACAGCCCCAACTCCACCGTGAGGTTAAACGAGGATGAACAGGTGACCGATTTAGTCGAATGGAAAGCTCCAACCAGAATATGACGCTTTGCTGCCACAGTCGACAGACCTGAAGGGGGATGTGTGCAGACTTTTATGATTTCCTTTTATGGTTCCTGTTGATTCTGCCAACCACCTGACATTCCTGACTGATTTTACAAATGCAGAAAGAATTTGAATATTGCAGAAAATTCTGCCACAAACAGGTTTTTAAAAGTTTTACCTAACCGCATGTTGGACTTGTTTTAAATACTTTTTCCCTCATAAGTAATTTGAAGCTAGAACTATTCTGCTTCACAGTAAAAATGTGTGTTTGTGTGTGTGTGTGTGTGTGTGTGTGTACATTTGAGAGACCAAGCAAGACGTTTTCTAGTCTGGACAAAGAAAGCAAGAGCAGCCAAGAAAAAACAGAGAACGAGAGAATGCTTTGGAAAACAAAGGGTGAGACTGCGGACCAATAAAACTACACAGAACACCAATACCTTAAATCAATAGCCAGAATCTTACTCCCTATTTCTCCTTTATTGGATCTGTCTGTGTGGATATGAGACACTGTGTGTGTGTGTGTGTGTGTGTGTGTGTGTGTGTGCGCGCGTGTGTGTGTGTCCCAGCTGCACTCTGGTGACCATTCAGACTTTAGTATTGAGTATTTTCAGGGCACAGCAGTGATATTGGAGCACAGGTCCTTTTCCCTGCTCCACTGCTCTCCTGTCCTGCCCTCACTAATAGAAACAGCAGATGTAGCCACAAGTGCTGTGAAGCCTCAGGATAACACAACTACCCTGACAGCAGTGTGGCAACAATACTGGTTGTTGAAGGGGAGATTCATCTAGCTCACATCCCTGCATGAGATACTGTATAATAAACTTGGCTTAACATGAAAGCAGGTTTTCTTGAGGTAAATAGAAAGGACAGAAGATCAGAGACCAGAGTAAGCTAATTTCAATATGTTTAGCAATCCATCTGCATCCCAAACATGGATGTATAAACAGGGCAGAACACGGTGTATCTAAGACTCGCTGCCAGTGGTTTCAATCGATCAACCTCGGCACTGCAACAAAGTCTTCTCCATCCAATATAACCAAACAGAGTGTAGAAGTATGTGCAGTAGGGGTGTAATGGTGCACAGAAGTCACACTTTGGTATGAGTTGGGTACAATGCTCAATCAGCATGTGCTAAACTCGCTAAAGGCTTACTGCTGCTTTAGGTTTTCGGGTGGAACTCACGTCCACGAATTTGGTTCCACATTACGTTCATCAGCCATAACACATTATATTGTGCATAATAACACCATGTATTCTCCGTACCATTCTGCACCCGAGCCATCCTGCGTGCACCGTACTGTTAAATACAGACTGATGTATTGTTTCACTTCCAGTGTACAGGTACCATGACCTGCAGAAAGGTCTGTAACCGTTCTTTAAATTGAACTTAGTTTACCTAGAGAGCCTAGAGAAGCCGTTTTTTATATACATGATGACATCTTTAGGTAAATTTTGTACGAAAATGGCACAAAATCCATGTTCATGACGCATAGGATGGATGACAGAGAAAGGTGACATTCTCATGTTTACAACCAGCAAATGCTCTTGACAAAAATCTGCATGCGTGGTTGCAAAGTACGTCATGTAACAGCCAAATACGCTGTGCCTGGGCGATGTCTAACTGTCAGTTTTATCTGAGTTTAATTACTCTAAACAAGAACCTTCAAGTAGTTAGTGTAACTTAGTCAGATACATCAGAACTTCAAGAAAAAGGTAATACTTGACTTGAACACTAATAAGGAGTTTGAAAACCTCAAGCTCTGTCATGTCATGCATAATGAGCATAATTAAAATGTGCTGCACAACAAAAAGCAAATTAATGTCTAGTCACCCAAATCCTACTGAGCAACAGTGGCAGAAGTGGCAAAAAGCCTGTAATAATAATAATAATTCATGTTGCATACTATCAGAAAAGTACTGTTCACCCTGCAGATGTCGTCAAGGGTCAACTGAACCGCAATGACAACCGTCTCATCCAATCAGCTCAGTGTGGCTTCTACCTCTTTTTACCTCCACTACTTAATAGTGATACACCATGTCATGAAGCATATCATTACTGATAAGTTAGTAGGTCAGAAATCTCTCTACCCATTGACTTTTTCAACATTCTTCATCGTAAAAGCTTTCAAGTGGTTTTGCTGTGTCAAATTACATTTTTAAACCTGAAACAAGTCAAATCTTGTCTGTCTTTATCTGAGCTTCATAATAGTAAATGGAAACATCAGAAATCAGGGAGGCTGCCACCTGTTAGAGAAACACCGGAGCAGAAATCTAAGATAACTGATCTTTCAGGGGAATAACTGGCAGGCTGGTCAAGACCGCACCATGGGCCATAATGTCCGTTTCTTTCCTGACTAATTTTACAGCCAACAATGTTCAGCTCCTCTTTTTGCATTAAATAAAACAGGAAAACCACCATCTCTCCATGATTTTTACATCTCTGTCCACCGTTCACAGCATAAAATAGCTGTTGAAATGTCTTTGAAAATGAGCTGATGCATCCCAAGACGATTTTTCCTGCAAATAATAAACTTGCTCAGAGATAGATTTGAGACTGATGTGTGTTTTGCATATGACAACTACCCAGTATCAACGCACACTGTGATGCCATTAGGTAGCCAGTGGAAAAGAAGCTCATCCCTGTCGTTTTGTTTGTCTGTTGTCCAGCTTTCTGTTCACCCCTTGCACAACAACTACATCGACTGAGAAATCGATACAATCCTCTAGAGAGACACCGTAAGACTGAAGTCCTGCCATGTCTCTGCCCTTACTTGTCCAGACCAGACTGCAGGTGAATGTGACAAAGTAATGTCATCCCCTCTGGAGGGTATGAGGGACGATTAACGCCTCAGAGGGAAAGGAGTGGAAGGGAAGCAGCTTAATAAATCATATAACAAAAAAGAAAAAAAACAGAAAGCTTGTACAGTACAAACACAACATAGGTCTTAAGTCTGCATTAAAAAAAATCCTGCATTTCAAAAATTGGAGTTGTAACTTTTAGCCCAATCTGAAAGTGAAAGTCATGTTACTTCTTTAAAATACAAATCCAAGTCAATAATGGTTGATGGTGGAAGCTTCTTCCTGCCAAGTTTCAGCAGAGTGACAAAGGTGACGGGTGATGCTCAGCCAGACTGAAAGTGTCTCAGTCCTCCTCTGAAGAAGTTTAGGAATTGCAGCCATGTTCATCCCGTACCTGGTTTCTAAACCAGCAAAGCAGACTCAGATATCAGCCATGCAGTTCCTGAAGCCTGATTTATTTTTAAAGAGCAACTGCTCACTGGAAGCCAAAGCAGCTTTTTAAGCCTGTGTGTACTCTGAGGAAACTGTGAGAGACTGCACTCACTCTGAGAAGCAGACAGCAGTCTGCGCATTAAAATTACATGTTGTCATATTTGGAAAAAAGCATTTTGCTTTTATATTTGAATTGAGTTAGTTGAACCTGTGCAGTTACTTGCACTCAGTCAGTATGTTTATATGCACACCATGCTGCATTTATTGCCCTTATTCCGAAAAAAAAAAAAAATCAATATTCCCATTAAGCTGTTTACATGGTAAATTAATTGAAATATTCCACTAATAGTCCTGTTCATATGCAGCCCTGCATACTCCAATTACTGTGATAATACACATATATAAGTGCAATAAAGGAGTTCACTTCCTTTTCAAACAGCAGTAATGTTCCTTCCTTGGTGAACTCTTATTGTCACCCTTCTGCAAGTTTTGCAAACTGTTAGCTGGTTTGTTTACAGTGCAAAATGCTGACCAGATGCCACCAAAAGGCACAAGGCCTTGTGTCGCAAACCGCAGTAAGAACCCCAATTAAGACACATTTCATGTCCCCAGAAAGCTCCTAAAACAGGAATAATACCGGCAAATCACACGTCTTAATCAGAAAGTGCTTCATTCAGAGTAAGGAGTAATTTGGAATATCCAGCCAGAATATGCTGTTTACATGACCTGTGTCAAATTCTGAATATTGCTATATTCGGAATATTAGTGGAAAGCTAGTGCGCAGATAAACAAACTGAATGTGCTCCTGCACTGTCATGTATGGCATCTCTCTCTCCAGGAGTTTTTTGTTTTTTTTAAACACCCAGACCAAATAATTCAGCTTTAGCAACTTCTAAATAATAAATCAAACTATAAAAGTGTCTACAGGACATAACATGCCTGATCTGTGGCTTGCGGTGGCTTTAACTGTCCCTCATACATTCAGGAAACAGAGCAATGTCACATCCAGAAGAATTCACCTGAACTACCGCAAAGACACACATACCATTTATTTACTCTTACTCTCTGAACTCAAACAGGTAGTCTAACCCAAAGTGGTGAGATTACTGATATTACAGGCTACACGTGGATAAACATCTCCAACCTGCCATTCAAACAGCTTACAGGAACCACCAGTTCAGTCACCTAATATCAGTTTTGGACTTTGCTCGACACAGTGACACAGATTAGGACTATGACCTGGCAGGAGATGTGAACTCCTGAATTCACGTCGGTTGTTGTCATATGAATTTCCAACTTACTTGAATCTTCCCTGGCAGTGCTGACACTGATCCCCGACCCAACCGTGGTCACACACGCACGTCCCGTTCACGCACTTCCCTGAGAAACAGCTTTTATCGCAGGACTTGGACGGAGACGAGGCGTCCGTATGCAGCACGAGATGAAGCATCACAAATATCCCCAGGTATGTTTTAAAGACGCCCCTCGGGGTCCTTTTGGGTGCCTTCGGCCAGGTGCACGCATGGATCCGCCAAACATCATCCATGATTGACGCGGAGTGTGTTTCTGACTGAAAGGCTGCAGCTCCGAGCTGTCCCCTCACGCTTTGAGGTGATCTGTTGTCATCAGCGGCGGTGTCGGCAGGTTCAGGTAGTCTACCTGTGACGTCTGTGGAAAATGAGCAGGAAAACAGTAATTACGCACTGTCACAACACGCCGCGCGGTGTGGAGAAACCGACGGGACAGAACAAAGACATGAAACTTTGATGAAAACACTTTTGACCTTAAAAAAAACCCGCAAACGCAACTCCAAATGGATCCATCCGCTGTGAGCGACAAAAACAAAGGAAGCCACGCGTCCAGACAGTCCAGACAACTTCCACTGTGGTCAACGTCCGATGTAAACACACGACCGTGACCGTGTGATCCCGCCTCAGCGTCAAACACAGTAATCCTGGATGTAAAATAAAACCACGGAGTGTAGATGGTGGCCGTGCTCCGCTTAGCTGCTGGATGTGCTCCCAGACAAAGACGTGCCCTCCGCTGGGGTTTGTATCAGGAGATGCGGCAGCCGCAGCTCTCCCGGAGCGGCGCTTCCCTGTGCTCTGTCTGCTGTCGCTCTCCGATCCACAGCTGCTCTCTGACGGGGAAACTCCTGCACGAAAAGCCCCGAGCATGAGCAGTGCGGCCACGCGGTTAAAGGGGCAGCTCCGTTGAAACGTCAAAGGCATGCAGCATGCACGGACACAGAGACAATACCAGTGACATCCATCTGCAGCAGCGTCCGTGTTTGTCCTTTGGCAGGTTGATTTTATGGTCAAGACATTTAGCACAAGATTCAAGCAAAGAGAAGAAAGTGCAAATTTCTAGATAGATAGATTGATTGAGTATAGAGGCATATGGATGTTATGCTATAAAAATAAAAATGGATCAGGATCGTTATAACGTGATAACTTCTTGTTATAACGTGATAATATATTGTTATAACAATAAACTTATTATGTTATAATACAATAGTTTATTGTTATAGAAAGAAACTATCACAGTATAACATAATAAGTATATTGTTATAACAAGAAATTATGTAAGGGATAATGTAGAGTGAGCTGGTCATTATTGCGAGAAAAAAAAAACCCTGCCAGTGTGATGCTTTGCGTCATGGTCTTGCATCTGCCTGAATGGCTTCTGTTCATAATAATGACCAGCTCACTCAACCTTATCATGCTCATGGCTATTTACTAAACAAATCAATAACATCCATCCATCCATCCATTGTCTTCCGCTTATACAAGGTCAGCTCACCATGGCAGCAAGCTCAGTTGCGCACTTCAGACATCCTTCACCCTGGCATACAACACTCCCTAGCTCCTCCTTGACCCCTTCCTCCTGCTATCCAAAGGGAGGTGTCCAGAAGGCATCCTAACCAGATGCCCGAACCACCTCAGCTGGCTCCTTTCGTTGCAAAGGAGCAGTGACTGTACTTTGAGCTCCCTCCGGATGTCTGAGCTCCTGTCTTTAAGGCTGAGCCCAGCCACCCTACAGAGGAAACTCATTTCAGCTGCTTGCATCTGCAATCTCATCCTTTCAGTTACAACTCACAGCTCGTGACCACAGGTGAGGGTTGGAATATAAATTGACTGGTAATTCAAGAGCTTTGCCCTCTGGCTCAGCTCCCTCTTCACCACGACAGTCCAGCGCAGTGCCTGCATTACCACCGACGCCACACCAAGCCATCTGTCCATCTCCCGCTCCTGCTTCCCATCACTCACGAACAAGACCCCAAGATACTCACGCCGGGGAGACACCAGAGGCAGATGCGCCGCGACGCGCCATTTCCATTTCCCATCCGAGCAGCCACCTCGCTGTCCACACCAGAAGCGCATTTCTCCGCACCGGTCAACAACCTCCTCTGCTCGTCTGCCCCTTTCTCGTCAAATATCGAACTCTGTGTGTGTGCATGTGTGTGTATGTGTGTCGGTCTCTGTTAACTAACAGATGCATACGTAGACAGAACAACCACACGATCATTAAACAGGGTGTTTTGTTTTGACATTTGTTTTATTTTGAAAATTGGCCGGAT
>JAQLOL010000003.1:27004795-27015453 GCA_029783665.1 Naso thynnoides
CCTGGGCCTGACCGGCCCTATTGGATCCGTGGTTTTGCTAGGAACTTAGTTCTAAGAATCTCCCGTTTTTTAATGCATCCGCAACGCAGGAACCGTGAGGTGTTCTTAGAAATGCATTTTGAGGAACTTTTTTAGCTCCAACTCCAGAGTAGGTACTTTCGCTGCACATAAGGAACTATAGCGAAGTAAGTGTATGTTGCTTGGTTGAACTCAGAGGCCAGCATCGGCAACTGCTGTTTTAAAAACCCGACAGCTGTATTAATAAGATGACACAAACTACGAACCAGAGCTTGCAACGAGATCGCAGTTTTTTTGTCGTTGTATCTTTAAGATTTAATGACATTCAGTCTAAGATTCATGGTACGTTATCACCACATACTGGAGCGGTACTGCAGTAACATTAGGTTTCATTTGTTGTTGTGAAGTTACGTTGAAAGTCACGTAGAAGTGACGTTAGTGCAGCAACTGCTGGCCATTTTTCATAGCTTATGTAGGGGGTTCATATTTGCGGTGCGAATGCCAACAGATAAAAAGCCCTTAAAGATGCTCAGTTCCCCAGGAACTCCTCAGTGGACAGTTCCTCTCCAAAAGTTCCTAGAAGTGTTCGGTCTGAAAACACTTCTAGCTCAAGGAACTTAGTCCTAAGATCCTCCTGTTTTATTGCATCCGCACCACAGGAAGCTTGAACTATTGTAGTTCTTAGAACTACGTTTTGAGGAACTTCTTTAGCTCCAACTCCAGAGCAAGTACTTTCGCCGCTCATGAGGAACTATAGTGAAGTAAGTGCAGGTTAGTTGGTTGAACTCAGGGGCCAGCATTGGCAACCGCCATTTTAAAAACCCGGCAGCTGTATTAACAAGACAACACAAACCACGAACCAGAGCTTGCAGCGAGATTGTTGTTGTTTTGTGTTTTTTTCTTCTCTGAAATTTAATGGTGTTCAGTGCAAGTTTCATGGTAAATTGTCACCACATACTGAAGCAGTAATGTAGTAATGTTAGCTTTCATGTTGTAAAAGTTATGTTGTAAGTCATAGAAGTTACGTTAGTGGACCACTTGCCAGCCAGTTTGGGTAGCTTACGTAGAAGGTTCCTATTTGCGGTGTGAATGCCAACCCAGGAACTCCTCAGTGGTCGGTTCCTTTCAAAAAGTTCCTGTAACATTTTGGACCAAAAACGCCTTTTGATACAGTAAGAGGGCATTGCTGATTTCAGCCTACTTTTCCTTTATTTGGCAAATAAGGTTTACAGCTGATAGCCTTTAACAAATTATAGCTAAGAACATGAACACTTATTTATTGTCAAGTCTTTATTAAGAGAATAGGTTTTCTTGTCACTAAGATATGGTGTTACTGCCGGACAGTTTGTTGACGATTCCATGTCATGTCTCTTCATAAAGTTCAGAAATGATGGTGTTGCTGAAGTGTCTGTGGGAGGGAATATTATAATGCCACTAGAGTACTTTAATCATATGTTGAAATCCCACATCATCCACCATGGCATAAGGCTGCAGATCTTTTGCTGCGAACTCCCCCAGTGCGTTCGTTACGGCTTTTGCCCTGTCTGACTTTTCACTGAGTGGCTGTTTAAATGCTGTGGGGAGTAGAAGTTGTTCTTTCCTCCCCTACTCTCTCCTCCTTGTGCTGTCAATTGACACACTGGGGTGATGTCTCCGTAGATGAGCCAACATATTGGAGGTGATGCCGCTAGCATAAGCAACACATGTTGCACAGTGCTTGCACACAGTTGCAGTGTTATCCACCACTTTCTTATCACCGTCATCATTGGTAGCACTAAATCCAAAATGCTCCCACACTGCAGACCGAAACGATGCTGCTGGCGCATCCTCTGACTCTGGGCCTCCGCTGTCTTTGCCGCTTGCCATTTTTCACGACTGACCTGCTGCACTCGATACTCCACCTCTCCGCATCTGTGCCAAATGAAAAAAAAAAGTTCTCTGGGTCACTGGCGCAAGGCTAATGTTGCGCCTGAACAAAACAATGCACACATGCCCCAAACCGTGACAAGCGAACCGAACTGGACAAATTTTTTCCATGAACTGTAACATCCAGAGCAGACAGGGTCGATTTAACAGTACAGATAAATAAATCTGGACGTGCTTATCTGTCGTATTAAATAGTGGGTTAAGGCGGAGCAGATATATATAAAAAATATATCAAAGGAAAAGAAAGTAATTTTAAAATTTTGTGATAAATTATTAGGATTGAATCTGAATCTTCACAACTCTTAGTGTGGAGTGACATCATGAAGTCAAAGTAAAAAACTTGTCATTAATAAACATTTGTTATCTAAGTATTCCATATGTATGCATTCTGCAGATTTGTTTATAAAGTGCTGAATCCAAACACATCTTCCTTCTTCCTCCGCTGATAAGAAGTTCATCGCTCCTGTCTGCCCTTCCTGTGACCTCTGACCTGTCTGTGCGTACAGCCGTCAGCTCTCAGATAAACAGGGAGGAGGAGTAAAACCAGTGCAGTGCATCCGCCATGCACGCCACAGTAAATACACTCCAACAACAGCCATGGACGCAAAGACACGCAAAGACACACATGCACACATACACACACCGAAGGGCCTTTTCCTTCCTCTGCCGGCTCTATATTTAGTGACATTTGCACCTGTGAGTCTGAGCACGCTCAGTAAGCAGCTGATAAATGGCAGGCGGTGACCTCAGAGGAAGGGTGGTGGTGTGTGTGTGAGTGTGTGTGTGTGTGTGTTTTGAAGGTCCACACAGCCAGTTCTGTTGACTTTTCTTGGTGATGTCCCAGTCCCAAAAACAAAAGGAGCAGATATTTGAAAAGAAGTAGGTTGGTTTGAGTTTATTTTGTTTTATTCTCACAAGCACCACAAGGAAGATGTGATTTCCTCCGCAAGATAGCACCGATTCTCTGGTTCTCATAAGTGAGATGCAAAGTAAGTGCTAATTATGTCGTTGAAATCGAGAAAGAAAAAATAGAAAGAAGAAGCCATTTATATGACAGAGAACTGAGTAGCTCGTGCTGTACATCATCTACGAGGTGTCGTTAAAACCTGCAGAGACCGTTTCTGTTGGGCACAAGGCGCTGCGCGGTGACGTGCATGTGGCAGGCGCAAGCAACTTTTCTGGGGAAGTTTTCCAACATTCAGCATAAATTTCAATGTGTGTTGATGCCAAAACAAAACATTTCACTGATTCAGTTGTTTCCACAGTATCTACAATTCTTCTCCTCTTAAGTAACAGAGATGCTTTCCCTTTCTTCGATCAAAGCTGGAAACAAAAGTACTTAAAACCTGAATGCCATGTAAATAATTTTCTAGTGTATGGCGTGTAAAATCCTGCCCTCCTTCAACTTCTCCAGATTCAGGGTAATATTCTGCCACCCTCATCTGTCCATGTGCCGCAACGACTTCCTTCCTCCCGCTTGTCCTGTGGAAAATGGACATCAATAGCTGGGTTTTCATCAACCTGTTTATATGCGCATTTTCAATTTGCGCTTAAAGACGCCTGAATGGAAACACGGATAATTCGAAAAAATCCCCAAAAATGGCAAAAAAGTTTTTAGGCTTGAGGGAGGTGGAAAAGTTAAGGGTAAATGTGAATAAGTGTAGTGCAAACAGATTTAGCAAATAAAGGATGAAATTTAGAAATCACATGACTTAAACGTCACTCCAGAGACAGTAGTCCTCTGCGCCGGAGAAGCGTTGGTGGCGGCGGCAGACAAAAACACAAGATATGTGTGGACTGATGAGGAAACTTCAACATTTCTTGACTTAGTGTAAGAAACAAAAACATAAATGCCATATTAGGTGGGAAGTGGCGAAAGTGGTGGATAACACTGCATATTTATTATTTATTATTTATTTAATTACGTCATCACGTTGCTCTGTCTTCTTCTGCTATAGTAAATGACACCTGACTGGAAAATGTTGCCTCATCTACTGCGTATCTCAATGAACTTACTCCCAGTATTTGCTTAACGGTAGTGGATGGAAACACATGTAAATGGGCTTTTTTTTTTTTCCAAATTCCTACAAATTTGAAATTATGAAAACCCAGCTAATGAGGATAATTATTTATTCCTTCATTCATTTACCACATATCCTTTTGCAAGGGTCACAGGGGGACTAGAGCCAATCTCAGGTGACACTGGGTGAGGGAGGGATACATCCTGGACAGTCAGCAGTTTATCACAGGGCTGACATAAAGAGGCAAACAACCATTTGGACTCAAATTTACACCTCCGGGAAATTTAAAGTCACCAATTAACTTACATGTCTTTGTACTGTAGGAAGAAACTGGGGTACCTGGATAGAACATGCTAACTCCACACAGAAAGGTCCTCTCCCAGCCGGGTATCTAACCCAGGACCTTCTTGATGTTAGACGAAAGGACCTGGATTTGAACCCAGGACCTTGTTGCTGTGAGGCAGCAGTGCGAACCACTAAGCCACCGTGCTGCCCATAATGATTCAGTTAAACTTAAAACAGGTGCCAGTTCACTGTCCTGCTTCATAACGCAGGAGAAAAGGACTGATGCTTGGTCTAAAAAGTGTGTGTTGACTTAAAAAGGGTGCCTCCCCAACACTGAACACACACACACACACATATACACACACACACACACACACACACACACTCCTACATCAGAACGGTTCAACAAACTTTCTCCATCCTCCCCTCATCTGTCTCACTCAGTTTTCCATCTACTACTGTGTACATTACTGAAGCCACAGCGTCTCTGAACCAACTCTTCACTTAGTGATGTTCACTCTGCATGTGTTAGTGTGTGTGTGCATGTGTGTGTGCGCGCGTGTGTGTGTGTGTGTGTGTGTGTTGGGGGGTACAAATGGGGATAATGGACACGGTGGGAGGTGCAAGCTAAAACTCCATCATGAGATGCACTAATGTAGCTTGTACAAACCCACGCACACACACACACACACACTCACACTTTGTTGTATGCACACATACACGTGCAGACACTTAAAAGATTGAAGAACAGCAGTTGTCTTGGCTTCCTGGAGCTTCTCTCTGGCCGAAGACACATTCAGACTACAGTTTTGTGTGTGTGGGTGTGTGACAGGATGTGTGTCAACCTCTGATTCGCTTTAAGTCTTTTTCTTCAAGTTTCTGTCTTCGACATGTTACCACATTACCACCATGTTGCAAGTGATAACGTGAGATTTTGGCCAAACAGGAAGTTGCCATCACACGTTTCATACAGGTTGGCAACAAGCTTATAGTGGTTCTGAGTGGGTGGATTGCTTAAGACTGTTTTTTTCCCACAGCAACATATAGTACAATACAGAAAATGTATGCAAAATCACCGGAAACAATCAAATTGAAGGTCCTGAAATGGCTTTTCGTCTTCTGTGATAGTCAGTCGATTATATTTTTGGTTTTTGCTGCTGATAAAACAAAGAATTTTACAGTAGGGTTGGGCAATATATCAATATTGTATCGTATCATGATATAAGACAAGATATTGTGACAGATTTTGGATATTATTATATCGTGATATGATTTAAGTTTTGCCTTTCCCTGGATAAAAAGGCTTCATTACAGTAAAATGATGTGATTTTCTGAACTTACCAGACTGCTCTCACTGTTCTTTTATTTACCTTTACCCCCTTATCCTCATTACTGATGATTATTTATAAGAAAAATGTAATTGGGGTAATATTTTGTCAAATCACCAATCGTCATCCTTACAATACTGTCTCAGTATCGCGGTATTTGGTCAAAAATATTGTGATATTTACTCATTTTATCACCTCAGCCACTCCAACCCCTTAGAATGCAGGACAAGTCATCAGTCCCAACCTACATGATCAATCATTATCAATACAGACTGATATGAAACTTCACTATCGTAATAGGTTTTTCAGCTGTATCGCCCGGGCCAACAGTTTTACAGAGCCTGAAAGATCATTAAAGCTGCTTGTTACTCACATTTGTACTCCTAGAGAAGTCTTTTCCTCACCACTTGTGCCTAGTTTTTGCTCATGGGGGAATGCTTTCAGCTGTTGGGTCAAAAAACATAATATATTTTTTAATCACAGAGTGTAGTCTAGAGCCACTCTATATGTAAAGCGTCTTGAGACAACTTTGCTGTGAGTTGATGCTATATAACAAAATTGACTTGACTTATTCTCTCCTCTTGTCTCTTTTTCTTCCATCTTTCTTCGTCCTTTCCCATGTCCCACCTTTCTCTCCTGTCCTCCCTTGTCCTCCTCTGTCTGTTTCCTCTCTGCCTGCAGATTGACCTGGAGCCAGAGGGGAAGGTGTATGTTGTTATTGACCTATCAGAATCTTCCAGTGAAGGTAAGAACTCTGTAAACTTTGAGGATAGCTGTCATGCTTTTGGGTTTATTTTTCCTCTGTTAATGACGCACAGCAGCTGGTATAGAATCATTTGATGCTTTCAGTCTAAAGTGATAATCACCTTTTGTTGTATCGACTATTGTCTTTTTATTTCTCTGGATTATCTGTCTGTGAGGACAATTAAGAGACCGTTTACAAAGTGCTAGTTTTTTTCAAACAAAACACATTTGTCGCGGTTCAACCCTCCTTTCGCATGATAACGGCGTGCTGGCACCCTTGAAACGGCATACATTTGAAACCGGGTCCCAGAGTGGAATCTTTTGAAACAGCAACCTTCTTTCGGCTGTGTAAACTGACAAGCGCAGCGCCTGTGAACCTGTGAACCTGTGAATGCGGTGACGATGCTAATGCTAATGCTAGTGTAAGTCAATGCATTCCGCTCTTGCCACGACCAAACTCTGATTAAACATTCCACAGGGCACCGAAAGCAGGTTGACTATGACATCGCTCTATTGAGGAAAATTTGAGTGTTTGTAGAATAATTTTGGGAATCAAACTACGGCTGAATTTCTTTAATTTGTGGCTGCTTAGGGCTTAGCAGCAACAAGAAATTAACAACTTCGGAAGCTCTGATGGTATGTCATTCCAAATTTGCCCTGCCAACTACTGGTCTGGCATGCATACTACAGCGCTTTCAGTGTTTCGTGTAAATGCGGACACATTTTGAAGACGCGAAAGAAAGACCTTTTTCGTTTGAATTAGGGCTGCTTTCGTCAGAACGTGACCAAAGAGGAAGCAGGACTGAATTTTCATGTCATTGTGGTGGTCACAGCTAATGCTTGGCACTGAATTAGTTTTGTTTTCACTCACGCAAGCTGATTACTACACTTACAAGTTTGCATGGGATCCAATGTGGAAGTTGTGGGTTTTACATTCTCCTTCTTTCAAAATGTGAGAACTGAGTTACTGTTTCATGTAAAACTAAAAAGTTGCATTTACACATTTATTTAACCTTCACAGACTTTTCGTTTGGTGAACACAATATGGAAGAAAAACACATTTTAGACGATTTCATTAAAAAAAATCCATATTTTGAAAGTCTGACGCTGTATTAGGACCATATTGAATGTTTGGAAAAGTAATGTACTTTGAAACTTTGTGTCTTTGTGTTACTTTGTGTCTTTTGGTGCTGTATAAATAAATATGCCTCGTGTTGTCTTGCTACTTCGCAAGGTTGGATCAAGCTCATCACGAGCTGTGCCTGCAGTGAACGACCTTATCAAATTATACTTTGCAATCAGATGTAGCAATAAGGAAATACTTGAGATTCAATGACCTGCAGTATTGTTTCCTGCTCTACCACAAATCCCATTTGAAGTGTCCCCAGATGTAACCAGAGATCCTAAGACTCAGCCGAATCACTGTGCTGTTTTCTTGATGTTGCCCAGCGCATCATTCACGGAGACTTTGTGTTAATGTGGTAATTCTCGGCTGAACACGAGTATGTAATTCTTGTAAATTTGTGACTTCAGTTTCAGGGAATGTCCTAGTTTTTTTCTTCGTTTCCTTTTATTACTCTAAACTTTAGGAGAATATTTTGAGTTTGAGTTCAAAAATCACCATATCCAAATATGTTTTTTTCATGCTGTGCTTCCGACTAAGAATTTTTGCCACTAATGTGTGATGTACTTGTGTTTTGCGCAGATACATAAATACTGCAGTTTAAAAGTGGAGTGAATGTGTTGCTATAGTTTTATAGGCATGTGAATCTACTAAAATCTACTAGAAAAGGAAGAGCCCTCTCATGACTGTATAAGTAGACATTTTTGTGCTTGTGAGCTGGCGTAAGTTAGACCTGGGACCTTTACTACGAAGTAGGATTTACGCTCAGCGAGGTACCTTCAAGTTAAACTGAGCAGGCCTGTACAGCGCGACATGTATGTCACACGTGCTATGAAATAATCTGCCTGTGTGATGAATGAATTCACGTTGGTAGCAGCGGTGCGACAGCCTGTGTGTGCGAGGAAAACTTTTTTTTTTTCAATGTGCCTCACACTATACTCCTTTGTAGCTGTAGTTTTTCCTTCAGTTTCCCATATGCGTAAAGTCCACACATTGGAAAATCCCACAGTCCTCTTAACCTCAGCAAGTTGATGGAGTCAGCTACCGGTGTTTCCTCCACCTTTCATTTGGAGGAGCGGCCGCCCCTCCCAAAAAGAAATGCACAAAATATTTTATTTCTGGAATTAAATGTGCATCTATTTTATTTCAGCAAAGTGTGATTGTCTGTTTTGCGTGTTGCCGTCCTGAGCAGTGACTCTGCTCCGCTCTCTTGTTCCTACCGACGGTGTGGCTTATTCACGCTTCACACAAACAGCTTTGTGAGCACACATGTGGCTCATCAGCACTACAATTACTACGTTTTTGTTTTAAAAGGCAAGGTTTTTGCTACGAAATAGACAGGGATCTTTTTAAAATAACAACATTATTTGCCTGGATGTAAACGAGAAGAAGTGCAGACGGGTTGATTGACAGTGACAAGAGTTCAGGACAGAGCCAGTACGCTCCGTCATTAAGTTATGGAATGCTTGTAAAAAACGACTCATTTAAGTGTTTGGTGTTTCCAGTCCAAATTTTCTGTAACCTTGTAGTCTGTCATCAAAACATATAGATGAAGTTGCCCCCCCTCACAGCATCGAGTATGCCGCCAGACACCAGCCTCCATACTAATCAACAACCACACATCCCCAACCAGTAAACCTGGAGAAACACTAAACGAAAACATTGTCTGAAAACAATTCTTAGTAAGATCTGGATTTTTGTGTGCCCCGTGTGCAACATTCATAGTTACCGCTACATACTTTTGTAGTTGTTTTTAGAGATTTTAGAGATGTCTAATAGTGCTACAAGTTTTTTGGTCTGTGCTATAAAACTATCAACCTCCTTGGCACCAGTGCTATGTACAAAAACATACAGCCCCGCTGAGTTTTCAGTGCTATGAAGGTGGACTACTTTTTACGGGGCTATATCACTGCAGTAACTTATACTGAACATCTAACCTGCTCCAGAGCAGGTTATATTGGAGATAAGAGATCAGCTGGTAGAAACGCACCGCCCACTGACCAATCAGATTAATAAGTTCTCTTAGTAAAGGTATTTCTATTTATAAAAGATCCTGTGGAGTTCAGAGCGTGGATCTTGAGAGAATCTCTGAGGAGCAATGATGGATTACCACACCGGCAAAGTGGGCACATGTCCAGGGCCCAGCATGTGCATAGGGCCCTGGTGCTACTACTGCTGGTGTAGTGCTAATTAAAGAGGTGTGGAGCAAACACATCATTACATTAGTGAGCACCAAAAATGAGAGGATCGTTTACCTTTGCAGCTGTTCCAAGAAACAAAAGGATGCTGCCATTTCATGTTCAGTCTTTACTATAAATCTAATGTTACTGGTGGAAAGATAGTTAAGGTGGAATGTTTTCTTGCATGTTGTTCAATGCATGAGTTAACACCTTGAATGAATCAGTCCACCTTAAACGCCAGTATGACAGCTTGAGGATTGAAGTGGATTTACTTGCTCGCTGCCTGTCAGCAACTGAAAGGAAGAACGGTCCTTTTCAAAACTGTTGAGGATCAAAAACGAGCTAAGGACCAGAATGACTCTGAGACGCAAGAACATGCTGTCACTGATGGCCATCGAAGTCAGAGCTCGTCTGGGTGATTGGACTTAATCAATGACTTTTCTATTTAAAAAAATGGGCAGTAAAAAGCAGCTGATTTTTGTGAAGACATTTTTCACTTTGTGTGTCGCAGTAGCCGTGCTGTGGCTTTGTGCTATGTTTTATGTCCACTTGTATATCTTTCACTGTTTAACTAAGGTGTCTGTTTAGACCTAGGAAGATAGATTAAACAGACTTAAAGTGTCATAATTTTACATGCTGTGAACCAAACTGCACTGAGTAGTACATTTGCCCTGACCTGCATCTCTGCTGTTGTTTCACTAAACTCTGTTGGCTTGGGGAGGGCACATGCATTGCGTGTGTATTCGCGTGTCAGTAGGGGTCCATGGAGAGTTTGTGTCCAGGGCTCGTGGTCATGATAATTCGTTCATGCTGAAAAGGCAAAGCGTGGTCACAGACCAACAAACCTCTTTAAATTTATCTGACGATTTTTATAAGAATGATTTTTCTGTGTCTGTTTCTTAAACCATCTGCTACGGACAGTGAATGAAACACTAAAGTGTTTTCCTATTTAAACATTAAAGGGATAATCTGGCGTAAAATGATCCCAGGGTCTTTTTCTGAACGGACACTCATCAAAGAAGACCTCCAGAGA